>JAHKKF010512494.1:0-10659 GCA_019740295.1 Labeo calbasu | reverse complement strand
AAAAAAAAACACAGCAATGTAAAAAATACAGTTAATTGGTGTAATCAGGAAATACAGAATAATGCTGTAAATTTAAATTACAGCAGCGCTGCTGTAAAAATTACAGTAACCGGCTGGCAACCCTGCTGCCAGTAAAATGCTGTAAAATTTACAGGAAATTTTTTACAGTGAATTACTTTCTAAGACCTTTATATCCTTCAGTCATGGCAAAATTAGGTTCCTCCAATCTAAAAAAATAAGAATCGAAAATGAATTGAAAACAACAGAGGAATCGATTCTTGGAAGGAGATTAATAACTTCTGTAGTTTTAAGCTTTATGGTTTATTTTAGATTTTAGTGTTTGATAACTCTATTAAATGTGGCTATATTTTCTTGCTGAAGGGCACAGGCAGATATGACAGTTATTATAATAAGATTATGCAAAGATTGTTTTAAGCTCACTTAAATTACAAGTCTAATAAATGTTAAATTGAAAGCTCTCAATTATACTTTAATGCTGAATGGCTATATAATGGTTAAATATTAGGAAAAAATTCATAGAGACAGTTGGTATCAGTGATACTTGCCTTCAGTCATAAAAAAAGATGGAATTAAACAAATATCAAAAATATACTTTATGTTGTTTCTATATTATATATATATATTTGAAGATTGAATGTGAAATTATTGCTATATATATATACATATATATATGTATATATACACAACAATGTATATATATAGTATCTTTAAGCATTTTCTAATTTGAGCTTTCCTTTTGTTGTATTTCGTTTGTTGTTTCGTATTTGTTTTGATTGCAGTCGAACAAGAAACAGCATTGTTTCTGTGAAGGCGTAGAAATAGTTGGTCAGTGAATCATATTGTGTTTTAGAAGCAAGTACAATCCTGTCTGATAAGTCATCCAGGTACCCAGGAGAATGCCGACAGCCTGTGATGGATGTTTTTAATTACGCAGCATCTTTGTGTCCCGCTTGTGTTGGCTTTCACATGAGACATTTCTCAGATATTGTACCTTTTGTTTGTATTCTTTTTTTTATCTTTTCTTATTTCTTTATTTGAGTTTTTAATGCCAGAATGTCATGGGAGATCATTCATGTTTATTTACCGTTCTTACAATGTTTAGATAACTTGATTTTAAGCTTATTTTTATTTTTACTACCAAAATGAATACCTCGTGGATCATTCTCAAGCTTAGAATAATTAAATTACAGAAATTAAATTAGAATGCTGCATCCAAAATGATCCCAGGCAGATCTAAAATAAAAAAAAAGATATGCTACTAAATTATTGCCTTTGGTCTGTAACACATATAAATATTTTGACACCATATATATATATATATATATATATATATATATATAATTAAAATTAGTAGTTAGTTTAGTTATATTCTTGTTTATTGTTAGTATTGTTAGTTTATATTGTACTTATTACTAATATCTAACTACTACTAATATCTTAGTTTAATTCTTCTGAGAAGCATATGAATAAAGTTGACTAGACTTGTTTAAGATTTCGCTGCCAAACGTGACTGCGTTCAGCATTCGTCATAACTATTAACTATCAACAGTTAAAAGTTGATTAACCAGAACTTTTGTATCACTGAGTAATCCTCCATTACAGGTTAGTCCCAGCTAAAAAATATGTTCTTATTGTGTTATGAAAATGTTATTTCTAAATGATTCAAAACATCTTTTTTATTTTTCTTGGTGCAAACGTTTAGGTAACATTCCATGTTATTATTTTGCATTACAGGAATGCTACTTTTAAATGTTCTGTGAACATTCTGAAGTAAGTTGTTTTTGTTCTATTTTGAAAACACCTCTTACATTACTAGAACAATGTATGTTATTCATTTTAAGAGAATCTTTCCAGAACATTAGCCAAAGTTTTGAGAAGTCAATAAGCAAGGGTGAGCAAACATAACTTAAATTAACACATAACACATGTGCTTTTAAGTTCTGCATATTAACTAACATATTATTAGTTACAAATACATTCATATGTTTGTCATGAATGTTTGATTCATTTCATATATTCATATTTGAATGTTCCAAACTACTGATCTGTTAAACTTATGTCATTTATCAAACTGTCAGTTAAAGTGTCTAATGTGTTTCACCATGTATCAAGTATCTTGTTTCTGAATTTTGTATTTCTTCAGTCAGTTTTTCTTTGCATTCCTCATGCATATGTTGTTATTTAATAACATTTTATCACATCTGAAACCTCAACGGCGTCCTTTAAGTTTTCATTCATGGGAACACCGTAATTTATACTAATTTGAACACAGGCTAGTTCACCACAATATGCATTTATAATGGTTAAAATACATTTTTGTACACATTTGTAACATAGCATTTGTACACAATGAAAAGCAAATAAAATAAAACACGCCTATGAATCGTCCAGTCATGTCATTTAACTACATTCCGAAAGACAATAAATGGCTGCACAAAATGTCCTATAAATGTATTTTAGAATGAGGACAGGTCCTAATAGTTTCTGTTTGCGATTTGCGTTATGTATTGACTGACAGATACATCAGAGATGAGCAATCTAGGGCCCACAAGCCAACGTTGGCCTACAACGACCTTTGATTTGGTCCGCCATGTTATATCAAAATAAAAAAACATGCCATTGAAGCATATTTCTAATTTATATTTTTATTTCAACATTCTTATTTGCGCATTGAAATTTTAAAAACTATTTTAATTTGGTTTTTAAAATTATTTAAAAAAACCAGCTGTAACAATTCAAACTATTTAACAATTTAAAAATCATTTAAAAATTAAAAACTGAGCACATTTTAATATAATACAGTCAGATAGTGCAACATTTACGTTTGGCCCATAACCCTAAATCAAGTTTGGTTTTTTGGCACCTCTGCCACTAATGATCGTTGGCCTACATGTATTAATCAAAAAACGATAACATAACTCAGAATCCCGAATACCTAATCTGAAAATCTGTCTACATTTACAGACAAGAATTTGATTAACAAGATAAATGAAAAACCGCACTGTCATCCTGCACTTGAAAATCGCTTGACGCTTGTTGATAAAAGATTCAAAGGAATTTGTTCCACTGAGGTGCGCGAACCATCGTACTGTTTGGATAATACATTTTTTGGAATTCCTTAAATAAACACGACTTTGAAACCAACTTTCATGTGTCGTTGACAGACAACGACAGATACAGTTAGTCACGCACTTGACGTTCTCTAACTAGCCTTTATAATGCGAGCAAACCAGAATGACTGTAGCTGTCACCAGCCGTCATGTGGAAACCGGGAAGGCCCCTCCTTTCGGTAACTTGTCCTCTCCGCTCGTTCAGAACTCACACGGAGCATGGCTCGAAGCGATATAGCCCCAGTCATGCAGAGGCAAAACGAAAGCGATGAGATCCAGCACTGACGGAAGTTTATTTCCAATTGACTGTGAGCGTTTCAATGACTGAAAGACGAGGAAAGCATCCAAATCAATAAAAACAACTGACCACCAAGTCTTCTTCACGTGGAACATAAATAGGAAAACATGAATTTCCATTTGTCCATCTTGACGCGAGTTTGCAGCGACGGCTTCGGTCTGCATGTGAATATGGCTCAAAAATGACCAATGGTAAGTTGACGCAAAGCAAAGAAACGAACAAGTGTCCCAGTCCCGTGTCAGTGTAGCGTAACTCTTACCTTCAGGAGCACAGCATAGTTTGAACCAGACTACAGGAAAAGCTTGTATTTATAGCTATCATTACTTGGGGATTCCCGGTGGTTATAAGCGACAATCAAAACGAAACTCGTTTACAAGTGATTTACAAGAAAATGTGTTTATTACGAAAGTGAATGTTGACGGGGGTTTATTCATTTGGAAATTGTCATCCTGAAAGGTCAGTCAGGTTGAATTAATTGCATAGTATAACGTGAGTGGGGCGTACGAGTACGCGTGATAGTGTTATGTAAATCTGCAAACTACTGAATGAAACCGTGTATAGTAACTTATTAGGGTTTTACACATGTGCATTCGTATTCTTTTTTTATCCGCAGCATCGTCTTGGTACTTCTGTTTTGATGCTTATTATACTACCTCTTGCGTTTTCCTGTGAAAGTGAGCAGAATAAAAAACAGATCACCGAGGATTACCGCAATATCGTAATGCCACAACTGAAGTACGCTGTAAGTATCAGTATCACATGTATTCCACCAGGTGACGGCATTCAAACAGCTTATCTGACATTGGCCTATTCTCATTTATGTGCATACACATCGTAAAAAACTCCATTAAATTTACAATAAAATGGGCAGGCGTTATCTGTATGAAATATGGGATATTTGCTCATTTGTCATTTACGTTATATAATCATCATGTCATTAACAGATGCACTAGCATACAGCTGACTGAACTATGTTTGTACCTTACAATTTATTGATAATAACCACCATAATGTGGTTAATAATAAAATAGGCTGCATGATAGAGAATAGAAAGATAAATTGATTTTTTATTAACTATGGCTAATAAACACACTACCAGTCTAGTAAACAAAAACAGTAACATTTTGAAATATTTTTTTACTATTTAAAAAACTGGTTTCTATTTAAATATATTTTAAAATGCAGTTTATACCTGTGATTTCAAAGCTGATTTTTAGCATCATTCAGTCACATGATCCTTCAGAAATCATAGTAATATACTGATTTTCTGCTCAAAAACATTATTATTATGTTGAAAACAGCTGAGTAGAATTTTTTCGGGATTCTTTGATGAATAGAAAGTTCAGAAGAACAGCATTTACCTGGATAGACGTAGAAATGTTACAAAAGCTTTTTTAAATATTGATATTAATAATAATAATAAATGTTTCTTGAACAGTAAATCAGCATATTATGATTGCTGAAGGATCATGTGACACTGAAGACTGGAGTAATGATGTTGAAAATGTAGCTTTAATCACAGGAAAAAATGACATTTTTAAATATATTTAATTATAAAAAAGTTTTTTTAAATGGTAAAAATATTTGAAAATTGTACTGCTTTTGCTGTACTTTGGATCAAATAAATGCAGGCTTGGTGAGCAAATGAGACTTCTTTAAAAACATTAAAAATGTTGACTGGTAGTGTATATTATCCACAAAATAAAATGTTTTAAACATTAACAAAACTATTTTATTTTTACTTTTCAGGAGGGCATTACTGACCAACTAAATTTAAACTGCACAATAAGAAATGTCATCATGTCAAAGGAACCAAAAAATGTAAGAAAATGTCCATTCTTTTACGTCTATTAAATAAATTCCATCTATTCGAGAGTTTACTCATAAGTTAGTAATTTCTCTCCTAAACCGAAAGTTAAAAGGCGTAAGTAAATGTTTTGACCTGGCCTTCCCACTCATTCCAGAGATTTTCCATTTAAGGTTAAGTGTCAGCTGAGTGCTGTTCACAGCACTTTGACACAGATGAAACTTGTTAGCTTAATAACCCTGTTTCAAGACACAAGTTTCTCCTCAATTCTTGTCACTCAGTTGCTGATTTGCTTCTGATCTGCTCACAGGCACAACAGTCCATCCACAAAAAGATCTGCAAGGTTAACAGAAAGCTGAGGAGATTTAGGGATTCAGAGAATGCAAATGAACAACTGAAAGATGCTTTATATAAACTTGAGGAAGAAATAAATGCGTCCTTGAGATGTTGGTGCCATCGAAAGGTAACCGAAACAACCCGTTTCCTCACATTCAGTTTTCTTTGTCATGATTTTCTTTTATTTCAACCTCATTTTTGTTTCATTTGTGGATGAACAGAGACAGGGGACAAATAAGCCAATACAGCAAATACGAAAGAGGAAGCTTTGCAGAGTGAAATACATTCTCGCCAATTTAAAGAGACACTTTGAACAATACAATGCATATCTGTCACTCAGCACAGACCTTCCAGAGCGTGGGAAGACTTCAGAGAAAATCGGTATATAACACTTGGCTTCCATCTATCTCGTTAGTGTAGAGAATATGAAGTAACTGGATGCACCATGTGCCATTCACACCATTCCGTATTTGACTGAAAAAAAAGCTTTTTAATGGGAAAATATGTACTAAGCGTAAACATGAAAAGATACTACTATGCATGAAAATGTTTTAAAATGTTGTACTTTGTATTATTACCTTTGCCATTGATTGTTGAATGAATATGGAGGGTGCAGCAAATGAAACTTGCATAGTTTAACTGCACAAGTGACACAAAGTTGGTTTCAAAGTCTATATTATGTACTCTAGGCCTCAAGTTATAACTTTATGGTCTAAATTTGCTTCTTTTTTGGGGAAGTGAACTTACTCAGCCCATCCTAATTCAAGTCTTCTAAGTGTTCTTAAATCATCACAATAAAACCAAAGATTAACCTCTTATTGAAATCTCTGGTATGGGTATATAAGTACATGTGTATCCGCCTTTTTCTGTTGGCTGTTTGTATATTTTATGGGTCTGGCTTCCGGTCTCATCCGCATCCAGCTATACTTAGCTGTACAAAACAGATTGTTTTGCTGCTTGATATTGAAAATTGGTGTGTCTTCCACATTGTTTTAATCCATTATCTTAATTATGAAGATACTGGTTTGTAGTGCAAACAGTTTTACCGTTCACTGCTGTTATTCTTTTTGTTATTTCCCTATAAAGGGTTTGCGCTTACAGCACTACCCTGGTGAAAAAAACCAGCATATGCTGGTAGGTATGTTTTGATGCTAGGATGCTGGTTTAAGCTGGTCCTTAGCTGGTTTATGCTGGTCATGTTGCTAGTCAAGGACCAGCATCAACCAGCAAAGGACCATCATAAACCATCTAAGGACGAGCATAAACCAGCAAAGGACCAGCTTAAACCAGCACCAAAACATACTTAACCAGCATCCCAGCATCAAAACACACCTACCAGCATATGCTGGTTTTTTCACCAGGGTATTTAGTCACCTTGATGCGCTGTCATATTGGCGATATTCGGATGTAAACAACAGCATGGACTGCACGGTTAATATACTACTGAATACATTATTCTGCTAATTTATGCGCTCTAAACCATGAAGAAAACATGTGGAAACTGTTAAATCATATACAGAAGGACTCAGTAAGCAGGAAAGGGTGCAATATTTGATAAAAAAAAACTTACAAGCAGTATTAAAATATTAGCCAAATATTTTACCTAACGTACCTGAACACGAATGTTGTCAAGAATTTTTCTCAGGAAATTCTGGTTCAGTTTGGCCAACCACAAACGTTTTTTGTTCCATCACCTAGATTTAGTATGATTTTTGGCAGTCTCTAGTTGGGTGCCGCCAAAATGGCTGATTGATGATCCGCTGTGAAAACACTAACCATTTTATCTCTCTTTTTAGAAACCGTGTTTTCAAGAAAGCGTGAATCTTACCTTATTTTAAGGCCAGTGTTTCCTATTCCTGGAGGCACAACAACTGTAGCAAATGTCCGTCCCCACTCTCCGGTAGCCAGTCTTGCCTTTTTTTTTCATTATTAACCCAGCATTCGATGACAAATAATGTTAAGTGGGTAAAGTTAAGCCTGGCTCAGACTAAATAAGTTTTAAAATCCTAACCTATATTATGGAAACTAGTTACAGCACATACATAAAGAGAATTTTCGCAAATGTTCTTACCTTAAATCTTAAACGTGCTAGACAATACAAGATATGATGCCAAAGGGAACGCCTCAGGTGATCTCACACAGCAGATTGTTATTGACGCCTCTGTTTACATATGCTAACGTGCTAGCAGCTTCATACACTCATCCGGCACGTTAAAAACTGAGGCGATTTTTTTTCCCCAGAGCTTCTCTTTCTCCTTGCGGTTGTGGTACGTTTTCGACACATTATACAGACAGTCGTGTTATTACAAAACTTTCACACGTAGTTTCCTCCGTCTCCAGGCTCCACTATCCAATGGATTTGTAAAGCAGCTTGTTATGCGGTCACGGTGATATTTAATGCCTTTATTTAAAAGTTTGTATCAGCAAAAACTGTCTTTAAACTATTTGTTTAATGCAGCTTCTACAATGACTGACAGATTTTTGCTGTAAAACAAGCTGCCTGTCACAGCTAGGTGGGCTTTTTAGGGTCACTTCCCCTGTATAAAGAACTATGTGTTCACTTCTCACTGCTTTTATATTACACAAATATGTTTTTATATAAAACGGTACAGCACTGATTTTTTTTTTCTAAAACCTTTGGCATTAATGGTGATTTTTTTACAAATATTATTGTACTGCTATATAACATCGAATTTCCACTTTCATTTTCCATTTACTGTGTAACTTCATTCCAGTAGCTGCAAGGAAAACATTAGGTTCATAAAGAGAAACTGAAATAAGATCACTTAATTTGGAAAACATCTGTGTACAAACATCTGACAGACTTCTGTAAGATGTCAGTTTTACATACATTCTAAATCATAAACATCCTAAAGACATCTAATAGATGTCTATTTGACATCTGATAGGAAATGTCCAATAGATGTATTGTAGATGAGCAAACACTCTAAAAACTACATCTTGCAGATGTAAATGTAGACGTCAAATAGACATTTCTGTGATCTACAGGTGCTACTGGGTCAGTGATGAAAAGCTACTAATTTTAATAAACAGGTAATTGTACTAAACATGTTAAAATGGCAGCCCTAAATAAACTAATAAATAAACATATCAAACAGGACACAATCTGAGTTCTGTTTCCACTTTATTTATCCATTGTAACCATTCAGTCCTTTAAAAGGCATAATTTGTCATAATCCATTTAGCAGTTATTCATAAGCTATATTTGCTGGCAGAGCAGCAGTAACACAAGCATAACAAGGTGCAGAGTGATGCTTGAAATGCACATGAGCTTGAGATCGGCACAAACACACACCAACGCCTCGACCTCTCTCATCCTGGACCTGCAGTGATAAAGCTTAAAGGCTCAGAAGCAATAAAATACCATTGTAAAGCTACTTTTTGTATGGTTTTACATGTTGGATGCTCTTGAAGGATGTGACAAGACATTTCAGTCGCCTTTAAGTTTTGAATGTTGTGTTGATGTGTAAATATGTTGGACAGACTAAATCAACCAAGGTTGAGCAGATGTGATGGATTGTATATCTAATAAATATATGACGTTGATTTCTACATCTTTTTCTACAGTCAGTTTCATGTTCAATACTGTTAAAAACACAAAACTATCAAGAACATATAAAAACAAAGTGAAATACAAAAGCAGATTGCTCAGTGAAAGAACTGTCGTCAATGCAATTAACATAAGACTCTTTTTTTAACCTAATAAAAAGGTTTTAAATAAAATAATAGCATTTAAATTCCCTCAAAATGACACTAAGACATTTTCTCGTTAACATTTGAATAGCTTCATTTTGGGGGGTATGGTCCCATTTTAAGGCCTGAATTAATTTAAGTCAGTTTAACATATCAATATTTTAATCATAACTATAATGGTGATAATACTACTTCATTTGTACCAGTAACCAATCATATTGCACTTTCATATTTAAAAAAAAAAACTGAGCAGAAGGTTGGGATGGGATTCATTCCATAGAAACAAAAGCTGATTACAAGTGAAGTATTTCTACAGCACATGGATTCGTCAAGTACACAAGTGGGTTGGAAAGTTTTTGCGGCTACAGTGAGTCAGTCTTACTTTTATGAGTCCTTGGTTACATTTGGTTCACTCCACACTCGCAGCAGAACTTGGCCCAGTCCACAGGGTACTTGGTTTCCACACTCGTGACAAAACTTGGTGCCTGTTGTGCAAATAACTGATTTCATTTTCAACTGGTTTTCACATCATTCCTAACAAAAGATCATGAAGATGTGAATGAGTCAGTGTGGACTATATAAAACGAAACTGAAACCCAAGTTAGACTGGCCTAGAACATTGACAGTTGCATTCTGAACCTTCTTCTTGTTCATGCCTATACCAGAAAGTGGATTTCTCAGTGAGTTTTGTGAAACCATGCCCTTGGGTTTCATGTTCCCTCTGCAAACATAAACATAAACATAATGATGGTTTTAAAACCTGGAGAAGGTGTCAAATATTCAGGGCCCAGTTGCATAACCAAGCCACTTTAAAGGATAACTCCACTTCCAGAACAACAAGGTTTTTGAGGAAAGCATTTCAGGATTTTTCCTCATATAATGGACTTAAATTGTGCCACCGATTTTGAACTTCCGAAATGTAGTTTAAATGCAGCTTCAAAGGGCTCTAAACGATCCCAGCCGAGGAAGAAGGGTGTTATCTAGCGAAACGATCAGTAATTTTTTCCGGAAAATAACAATGTGTATACTTTTTAAGCACAAAAGCTTGTGTAGCACAGGTTCTAGCATGCGCGTTCACGACATACTATTGAATAATGTCGAAAGGTCACGCGAAATGTAGGCGGAATCACAGACCCAGTGTTTACAAAGCGAACGCAACTAAGACTAAGAAAATGCAAGTAAGTCAAACGCTGTTTACAAACAAAAAGGTACAACGTGTCGGACAATTCTGAAGTTGTAGGAGAAAATAACATGGAGTTTTTTTTGCCACACTCTACCTTTTTTAGCCGGAGTACACAGATGATGAACTTAGACGTGATTCGTAGTAGTGATGGGAAGTTTGGATCATTTTACCAACTCCAACCTTTGAGTCT
>JAHKKF010512488.1:3272-18356 GCA_019740295.1 Labeo calbasu | reverse complement strand
TTATGCATTATTTCAGTTTCATGTCTGTTACCATGATGGTGTTTAGTGTTTGTGTGAATGACACTGTGCACCTTCTATATATGTTAATTTTTAAAAGCCGTTTGTGATGAGCTTTGGTTCATCATTTGACTTTCTCATCACCACCTGCTTTTGGTGGTTATCAGTGTATTACAAAGGTATAAAGAAGATTTCAGTACTTCAATAGGTTGGTAAATTAACATTATATCAGTTAATGAAATTACAGTATTTACCTGTAAATTTAAGTGAAAACCGCAAAACACAAAATGTTGCTCCCGTATTTTTTACGGTAAAATTCTGGCAACTACAGCTGCCAGTTTTTTACCGTAAATTTTATGGAATATTTTTTACAGTGTATATGTAAATGAACAGTGTGTGCCCTTTCTCTGTGTTACCTACACCAAGATAATTTGTCAGGACAAAACTTTTTCTCCACAGCCTTTTCTCTGTTTTCTCTAGTCATGTAGGACTGATTTAAAGAAGAAGAGGAAGAAAAAAAAAACCTTTACTCCATAGACGACCAGCTTTTATTAAAACGCTATTTTGGCAATGGTGAATTACGCTTTTAAGTCACATGGACTTTTTTAATGGTACTTTTAATTTGCCTTTTGCAGCTTAGCAGTTTAATTCACCATCCACTGTGATTGTATGGAAAACAGAAGCTCAGATATTCTGCATTCGATCTCCTTAATGGTTTCTGGAAGAAATAAAATAGTAGTTGGAGTTGGAAAAACCTAAGGGTGAGTAAATGATGACAAAATCATTTAACAAACCGTTTAATCAAAGCTCCAATTGGCAGATCGCTTGGCAGTGAGGTGTGTGGTCAGTAGCATACACATTTGTCTTTCATTTCTCACTCTTTTCTGTGAGAAAAATTCAAAATCAGCATCAAACCAGTTAGTCCTGTGAGTGCGGTTACTGAAAGTCTTGTGGAAATCTTGTTAGCCGTGGCCAATGTCCGTTCTGGCCCAGTACTTCTGTTTCTGCTTAACAGAAAACAAATTATTGCTGATCTAATGAATGCTGAGTATGTTGTCTGTTAAGGCTCATTAATGCAGTGAACTATGAATGGATGTTGTAATTATGAAACTCGCTAGAAGGTGCTACATCCAGGACCTCTGGTCCTCTTCTTTGTGTTCGCTGCATGCCTTTGTGTTTTACTGCATGGCCACTCCTCGGTATAGCTTTAACTAAATGTTGTGATTTGGCACCCAGACGCTGCATCTCAAATGAAGGCTCATTCCGCACTGCGGCTGGTGAATTAGATTCAGGATCCTGTAGTTTCATCACACTGAGCGTCTCTGTATTATCTGAAACCTCGCTGTGCACGGCCTTAACTGTGAGCATAGTGCACCACCTGTAGTTAGCATTGTTCATATGTCAGGCGGCTGCCTCAAACATGATCCAGCATGCATTAGAACCTAATGAGAGGAACATCTTTAGCAATGACACTTAACCAGTGCACAGATGCTGGCTTACATAATGTTCCCTTGGGTTTTAAGAAGTCTAGAATTTGTTTTGTCCATATCCAGGGTTTTGAGAAGAACTATTTTGCAACACATCTGAGAACCTCTGTCAGCGTTGTGACCTTTAGCGTGGCACTTAAAGGATAAGTTCAGGCAAAAATGGAAATTTTGTCATCATTTATTCACCTTCATGTTGTTCCAACGAAAAGAGCTGCTCTGTTTCCAAACGATGGCCGTGTATACATACAACTTCAAGTCTCATGTTAGTTTATTGTAAAGAACAGGCTGAAATCTAAGCCATTAGTTACTAATCTAAAGAGTTCATAGATCTTATTCCAACTTGCGCTGAATGAGAAAAATGGCATATTTAGATGTGTCACAAAAGATTTGATGGCAAACACCACTGGTTCTTGCATGGCATGTGTCCTATTACAATAGGATTAAATATATTCAACTGGATATGAGATTTCAAAGCTGTACCAGAGGGGAAGATTATTAATACTACTTCAGATGACTTGGAATATAGTGCAAATTGCATTTGTGAACTTTGGTTGGTCTTAAATTTTGGTCTGTTCTTCATACAAAAGTTATCATATGACTTCAGAAGACTTGAGCAAGAGTTATATAGTTTAATCATACTTTCATAATACTTTTTTGTGCTTTTTTGGGGTTTGGCAATTTGTGCAGAATAAAAACCAGCCTCAGAAGTTGGCTTAATGTTTTTTTGTGCTTCATGCAAGAATGAAAAAGATGGGGTGAAAATAATAAAAAAAAAAGTACAAGTTTTTGAGATAACTATTGCTTTAACAGCAATATTCTGAAGTGGCGTACATTTTATATTTGTAGTTTTCATTTTCATTTTAGATCTAAATCTAGATCGAATTTAATTTTTTGTGTCATTTTTTTTATTATTATTAATACTATTTTTAAAATATTTTTTTTATTGAGCTTAACCCTTTAAACTGTCACTCCCATTTTTGAACACAGACGTGAAAATGCACTATTCGAACTTAATTTTTTATAACTCATGAACGAAAACAGTTTGTAATATGACTTTAATGTACATTTTCAATGGTAATGCAATGTCTGATTTTAAAATGGTTTTCAAAGGATGAGTTTTGAGATTTTAAGTTTTCAACTAATACAATTTCTTAAGATATCTAAAGCGTGATAGGGAAAAAGGCAACGAAAAAAGGTCAGGACTCGTGTTATGATGTAGATTTTTGAGGTGCACTCTTGTCATAAATTAATCTATTACTTTTACTACATAATTTGTAGCACAAAAGAGTGGTTAAATATCTATTTAGGAGTCTTAGACCTTTCCAACGATATATAGTTTGTCATGATTAGATTAGGATTTATTTGTAATATGGTGAAGTAAACGTAGGCGTCCCGTATATGGCACAGTGACAATTAGGGGGTTAAGCTTTCATTACTGGTTTTCATCTAATATTTATATTTTAATGCTAATTATTAAAAAAAGATTTTTAATTGTTTTAGTCACCACCCAAAGCGAGCGTCAGTCAATATACTTTAAGTTGCTTCTGATAAAATGTCAAAACCAGAAAACACAGTCTGAGAATCCAAAATTACACTAAACAATGTGCTTAAAAATAAAATGCACACTAAAATTATGAACACAACCATGGATCATTAGGTAAAAAGATGCACCTGTAAACCTCCTGAATAGCCAGCCTCCTCACCACCATCCTAAAAATATATCTCATGTTTATTCAAGCTAGCGGTTTGTATCTCTTGTTTGTTTCTCAGTCTTTTCCTCTTTCTCTTTGTATCGTGTGTACTGTTATTGCCCTTGGATCCCTTCGGGGTCTGATGTGCTGAGACTTGCTCTCTTCAACACCTTTCCAGTGCCTGCAGTGGGGATGCCTAGGGTGGCGGCTGCTTGTCGAGACCTGCGACACCAGCGAGGCTCCTTCTAGGCGCCGTGACTTTACTTTTGCTCTGGGGCATCTGGAGTGTCATGGTGTCAAACAAGCAATTGAAATAACAGATAAACGCTTGGTCCTTTATCCCCAAGGCAAACTTAGACAACCCTACACGGGCTGGAGAGATGATGGAGGAATGTCAGCAAAATACACAGTCTGACACATCCAGCAGTCTTTCACTATGTGCTATAATGCTGGCTGCCTGCCTGCCCGACCGATACACATTAAATGTCAATATTGACAGCAACAGGTATATTCCCTATGAAATTAGTGCAAAGAATACAAGTCTAGCAACAGTAAGGCTGTGTTAATTCCTCTCGGCACACATCTACATTCCTGTCAGCAGGTCTATTTTGTCATGCCTGACAGAAAATACGATTTGTAACTTACATGCTGCCATCTTAGCTGTCATGCTGATTTCAGCTCAGTTGTAATCTTTTTTTTTGGATTTTGTAATTGAGAAACATTTATATAACACACTATAAAAATACTTTTTTACATTTATAATATAATATAAAATATTATAATAAATAATTTGTATCTGTTGTGCCAAGTAGCCCTCCCCACTCTGCTTTTTTATTGGATGAGGGCTACTACACTATAAAAAATGCTGGGTTAAAAACAACTCAGCGCTCAAATATTGATTAAAAATGACTATATTTCTTACTTAAAATTAAGCCAAAATTAACATTTATTAATATGTTCAATGATTGAACATTTAATAATGAGTTGAATAAATAATAGTAATAAATTTGCTTATTAATTATGGAAGTAATATGCAAAATGGCAATGTATTTCGGTATTTAAATTGACATTTTCCATTGACATCATCATTTAGTGCAAAATTAATATTTACATTTGCCATTTCTTACAGTAGTTTAAATAGGCAAATGAAAAACATATTTTGACGCTTTATAAGTTGCAAAATTAAAAAATGAAAATGTTTTACCCAAATTGATTAGATGTGTTTAAGATGTCCAAGCAAAAACTGTATTAAAATTATATGCTATTTTTCCTAAATGCATTTAGACTTACAGGAAGGACACTTGGGATTGCATTTTCATCATAATACAGCGTGATAATAGTAGCAAAATGCAGTGAGAATTTCAGAATGCATTCTGAGCCAAAGGTGCAGCAAAAGGATAGCAAAATGGTGATTAAATGTATTTTATTTTTCATAAATGCATTGACACTTACATACGATTGCATTTTCATTAGAGAACTTCACTTCCAGAACAAAAATTTACAGATAATGTACTCACCCCCTTGTCATCCAAGATGACAAGGTTCGTTCTTTCTTCAGTCATGAAGAAATTGTTTTTTGAGGAACAATTTCAGCATTTTTCTCCATATAGTGGACTTCTATGGTGCCCTGAGTTTGAACATCCAAAACGCAGTTTAAATGCGGTTGTAAACGATCCCAGCCAAGGAAGAAGGGTCTTATCTAGCGAAACGGTTGGTTATTTTCATAAAAATAATACAATTTATTTACTTTTTTTAATGTCAAACGCTCGTCTTGTCTTACTCTGCCTGAATTGTTTTTTTTCCGATTCATGACAGTTAGGGTATGTCGAAAAACTCCCATTTCAGGTTCTCCCTCAACTTCAAAATCGTCCTGTATCACTGTTTTACCTTTTTTGTTAAAGGTGTTTGATCTTCTTTGCATGTTCACTTTGCAAAGACTGTGTCGGTACTTCTGAAGCAATACAGGATGATTTTGAAATGATTTTTTAAGTTGAGGGAGAAAATACGATTGGAATTTTTTGACATACCCTAACTGTCTTGAACCAGAATACACAGAGTTCAGGCAGAGCAAGACAAGATGAGCGTTTGAGATGAAAAAGTATTTAAATGTATTTATTTAAAGTATTTTTTAAAATGAAAATAACCGATCGTTTTGCTAGATAAGACCATTCTTCCTTGGCTGGGATTGTTTGAAGTCGTATTTAAACTGCATTTTGGAAGTTCAAACCTGGGGCACCATAGCAGTCCATTACATGGAGAAAAAATATTTGAATCTGAAATATTTTCCTCAAAAAAGAAAAGGGGGTGAGTACATTATCTGTAAATTTTTGTTCTGGAAGTGGACTTCTCCATTGAATATTCCGTGATAAATGTAGTTTAAGTTAATGTGAATTTCATTTTGCACTAAATGTTGCGCATATGTATGGGAAAATGTAAGTTTACGTACAGATATACACTGCCATTTTACATATTGCATTGCCATTTTGCATCTTCCTTTTTAAATTAAGTTCTGCTACCCATATGATTTACCGAATAAAGATTCTGGTCGAGTAGTAGTCGTTCGTTTTAAGCATTAGTCGACTATTAGTCGCACGTTTATTAATAAACCACATAAATCATAATAATGAGCTTTTTTTGCGGATCAAAACAACCCAATCGCTGGATTTATTCAAATTTTACTCAACACTGGGTTTTTAACCCAGCATGTTTTTTTTAGAGTGTATAGTTTTGAATTTTGGATTTAGTTTTTATGTATTTATTTTCAATCTGTCTTTTCAGTTTAGCTTTTGTTAGTTTTTACTCTATAACTGTTAGATTTATTGTTTTCAGTGTTTTATAGTTTCTAGTAGTTCTAGTATTTAGTTTAATTTTAGTATGTTGTCCTGCCTGTTAAAGCAAGTTAAAATGATATTATTTAAATAGTAGCCTAAAAAATCCTCAGTGCCGTCTAGTGTTACCGATAGTGTTTTGGATAATGATGCAGGTGGCTGCTAAAATGTACAATATATTCTGTGTCTAAAAATATATATTTTTAGCAGTTTTAGTTTGTTAACAGTAACAACACTCCTCAAAGCGTGTAGCAGTCAATGTACTTGAAGTTGCGTCTGATAAAACGACACAAAACCTTGAAAACGTAGTCTGATAAATCCAAAATTACATTTTGCTGCTGGTAAAATATTACATTTAATTTTTAAACGGTAGCCTAAAAGCCTCAGTACCTCTGGTATTATGTTTAGTGCTATTTAGTGGCATTTTCATGTTTAATGCAAGCGGCTTATTAAATAAACAATGTATTCTGTATCTAAAACTAAATCATGCTTGTTTTTTCACATTCAGTGTGAACAAATTGCTCATCACTGGAATATTAGTAAGGACACAGTGTATAAAAGTCCAAAATTTGGGCTGCTTTCCTGAAGACTGCCTTTTTGAACTTGGTAATCTAACGTGTGTACTGCTATGATACCTTACCAGAAGGCACTAATATCAAGAGAGCTTGAAGATTAAGTTTGATCTTGTTTTGTGTGGTCAAAGCAAACATTTCCAGAGTTTTTAATACATTCTTTCTGTAAACTAATGACAGCTGTACTTAGCAAAGCGTCTTCCTGGGACCCACGCTTAGCACTGTGCCAAGTGTTATCACCGAGTTTTATAAGCTTGTTGCTCAAGCGCTTGTCAAAAGCTGAAGCTCAGGCAGTCCTTGACACTCAGGAGGCTGTAGTTGCTATGGTGCCAAATGGAGATCAACAGTACTTCACAAAATGAATCCAAGGCATTTCCTGAGGAAAACTTTGACTTCAAGCTGTTTCCTCAAAGGTTCGAATCTTAACACTGAAACTAGGTCACTAGTATTTGTCAAATTCAAACTGATTATCAAATTGCTTGCTGTTGAGGAATACTAGAGCCTTAAAGGCACAGTTCACCCAAAAATCTCATCTTTCTTGTTCAACAGAAAAATAAATGCATACAGGTTTAGACTGACATGAACGTAAATAAATTATGACAAAATTTGCATTTTTTAGGTGAACTATCACTTTAAGGGTGATTCATATTGGCAAAGATTAAATTCACGTATATGTAGAGTATTAGTGAAATAGACATTTTGTTTTACTTTGCACTGTTGCTAGAGAATATTAGTGCTCTGATTTTGAAATAATTCAATATTAATCACATTATATCGATACTTGCTTGCAATTTGATCATGTTCTTATACTATAGTATAGTGTTGATACAATACCAGTTTCAGTCTCTTCTGCTCACCAAGCCTGCATTTATTTGATCCAAAGTACAGCAAAAACAGTAAAACTCTGAAATATTTTTACTATTTAACATAACTGTGTTTTATTTGAATATATTTTAAAATATAATTTATTACTGTGATTTCAAAGCTGAATTTTTAGCATCATTACCAGTCACATGAATCATTCTAATATTCTGGTTTCCTGCTCAAAGAACGTTTATTATTATTATTATTATTATTATGTTAAAAACAGATAAGTAGAAATTTTTTTAGATTTCTTTGATGAATCGAACGTTCGAAAAACAGCATTTATCTGGAATAGAAATTTTTTGTAACATTATAAATGTCTTTATAATCACTTGCTAAAGAAATAAATTGCATTAATTTCTATATTAAAAAATAAATAAATAGTGGTTAGTGCGCCGACATATAGCACAACTGTCGAACTGATCCCGAGTTCAAATCCCGTCTCGAGGTTCTTTGCCGATTCCACTCCTCTCTCCACCCAGTAGTTTCCTGTCATCTCTCTACTGTCCTGTCCATTTAAGTCACAAAAAAGTCCAAAAATATAACTTAGAAATAAATAAATTAATTAATTAATTAAAATAAAATAAAAAAATTAAGCTGACTCCAAGTGTTTGAATGGTATAGTGTATAATGTTACAAAAGCTTTTTATATTTTTATATTTCAGATAAATGCTGATCTTTGGATCTTTCTATTCATCAAAGAGTCCTGAAAAAATTTACTCAGCCGTTTTAAATATTGATGATAATAATAAGAAATATTTCTTGAACAGGAAGTTAGCATATTAGAATGATTTCTGAAGAATCATGTGACACTGACAACTGGAGTAATGATGCTGAAAATTTAGTTTTGATCACAGAAATAAATTATATTTTAAAATATATTGAAATAGAAAACAGTTATTTTAAATAGTATAAACATTTCGAAATTTTACAGTTTCTGCTGTACTTTGGATAAAATAAATGCAGGCTTGGTGAGCAGAAGAGACTTTTTTAAAAAACATTAAAAATCTGTTCAAAAATTTTTCACTGGTAGTGTATGTAAAGTGGATATCCACACAGCACTTTTCTGTTTTATGGTTATTTGCATGCTGTGATGGTATGGGAGGTGACTCAGTTACTGATTTATTGTGTATTTATGTATACATTGATTTCAGAAGCACCTTTGAATACCTGCATGATTCGAGAAGCCTGTTGCAGTGTTTCATTTACTTACATCTCCTGCTCTTTCTTTGTTGAAATCTGTGTTTGGTATGTAGAAATAATCTGCAGAAGCACACACACTCATGCACAAACTCGAAGACTGAATCTCATTCGTCTGCAGAGAACATTTCCTTTGTGCACAGTGGCTGCTGAATCATTGAGGCTCCCTCAGCAGGCCTCTGATTTATGACCGTACAGCATCGCTGTTTAGTCTTTGCATATGCAATTACAGAAAAGATAAAAGAAAGCGAGGGAGAGTAGAAGAGAAAGACAGAGAAAAGTGCTGGCATGATCCACCGTGTATTGAGAAGAAGCTCAGGCCGGGTAGTTTAGGTTGAATGAAATCTTAAACGGTTTTTCATCAAATGGGGGAGAAAAAAATGGGGAACAGCTCCCAGAGGATAGTGACAAATTACTTCTCAGAACGATTTTCTTAAGTGGAATCAGAGAGAGTGCGAAATACTAAGACACTGAACAGATGTTTTAATGATGTGGAGGACACACAGAGGACACCGGTGCAAGTTCCTGCAGGACAGAACAGTAGAAAAAGCGGTTTGGATTGTCTTTCATACTTGTGGTTATTGGGGAAAGATGTCCACCAGCTTGTACATCACACTTTGGCTGGTAAATATGTGCTTTTAGTGTTTGTTTTCATTTCATTTTATAATTTTAGTTCGATTTTTAAATGTATAGTACTTAAATGTATTTCAGCTAGTCTCCATTTTTTGTTTGGTTTAAATTTTCATTTTCAGCTTTATTTTAAATAACAAAATGTTCTTTAGCAGTTTTATTTAACAATAGCAACCCTGTTATTGCTGTTGAAACTGCTGGTGTAAAAGCACAGAACATTATGTTTTTTAATACTATTTTTATCTGAAAGTTTTGTTTCCATAGTTATTTGAGAATCAGAGGTAATTGTTCATACAGCCAGTGGTCACTTTGAGGACCGGCTTTGGCATATCTTTACTTTCATTTCAGTTTCTAAACTCTGTTGCAAGTGCTTCGCACGGTGTGCCAGACTAAGTGAAAGCCGTATCAAATTTGAGCCTCTTGTACATGCCCAAGGGAAGCCATTCTGCACTCACCAAAACCAACATTTAGTTTTTATGAAACCCTTCCACACCTGGTCCTGTTTTGCCGGACATTGGCATAGCTTTCCTGTGAGTCGTGTAGTTCCACAAAAGAAAGGAAATTAAATTACACTCTACACTGTTATTTCATGCCGCCATGGTACAGCGGGTCCTTGAAGTTACAACCTTCACAAAAGGCCACATGGTTATGTAAGGAAGAACGAGCGCCAGATACAAGCCGGCTTTTCGGGCATCGCAGCTGCGTATGTTTTTCTTGCATTACTTTTTCATACTGACACATTCTGCGCGCCAGCTTGCTCGCTGCAGCCTGTTTGGAAAAACAACATGGCCGCTCGGCTCCCTCTTCCTTGCCGTGTGGGTTGAAAAAGCGTTTTCTGTAAATGTTTAACCGGATGGGTAAACTGTGGACAGGCTTCAATCAATGTCAGTGTCTTTGGGTTGCTTTCCCAGCATGTAGCGGGCCTCGGTTCGGCCACAAATTGACCAGAGCTTACTGGTTACAAGAGCTTCACGTTGCGTGTCGCTGAGTGCATGTTTGTATATATCAGTAGATTGTGTACTGTAAACCAATACGGCCGGTTATAATCCTGCCGTCAGACCTCTGCATTTTGATAAATCCTGGAGAGAGCCTGCAGTTTCAGCTCATTAGAGAAGTATGCATAGATTAATCCAAATCAGCAGTGATGGAGAAGATTTAAAGCGTTTGATTATGGGTGGTAGCATACAGCCAGAGCAGAACTGACTTTGAGTTTTTCGTTTTTTCTGTAATAATTACTGTGATAAAAGTGCCGTAATTTAAAACAATTTTTAAAATGTGATTTATTTATTTATTTATGTGCATCACACCATATATGTGACCCTGAACCACAAAAGTTGCATGGGTATATTTGTAGCAATAGCCAAAAATACATTGTATGGGTCAAAATTATTGATTTTTGTTTTATGGCAAAAATCATTAGGATCTAGGGCTGGGCGATATGGGCAAAAAAATTATCACGATCATTTTGTTCATGATCAGTCGATATCGATAATGATCACGATAATAACAAATCTTTATTTCTTTCAAGTTTAATGTCAGATTTTTGCTCTGAAGTGAAAGTTGTAGAAACCAGACCATTCATTTTCCTTAACAAAATAAATGTCTAAATAGAAAAATTAATTTCTGCATGTTATATTGTTTCAAATCAAGAAACAGGTTTGGGTTGTCTGATAATGATGATGATAATAATAATGTCATTTTTTTTTGTCTCTTAGAAATGCACATTTGATAGTAGCTTGAGGATGCAGAGGTAAATTTATTTATTTATAATTTTTTTAATTTTCTTTTTTAATTAAGCATTGGTCTCCCATAGTAGCAGTCATACATTTTAAATCATGATAAACACAGTTGAAACCACACATAATGGTACCTCAATACCATGGTAAAAATATAACTGCATGGTTTTATAGGTAGCCTATTTGTATGAAAACCGGTAGTCTGAAAACTTTCAGTATAAATGCACACATGCTATAGCTTAATCACAAATACATACATACTATAACTATATACCATTACTCCTGTAATAAAATTCAATGTGAATATCCCACATTGCTGCCATAATACCATGGTCCCGTGAGTGTTACTACAGTAAATCCATGGTAAATTATGGCGATGCGTAGATTGAAAAGCCTTCTGACTGTCTCGTTGCACACAGCTTTAAACAAGTTTGAATCACAGAGTCGTTTGTGTTCATCGCTGAATTCAAGTGTTTCACGCTGGATCTCACAGCGCTGTTTAGTGCTCACGTGACGGAGTAAATGGCAGTGTATCTTCTCTAGTGAGCTCGCGCAGTGCGGCAGCTTGAACTTTGGTCCAAGCGGATAAACGGTCCGTGTGGCACGATTTAAATGAGTCGCGCGGTTTCGTTATGCTTTTGGCATATAAAAATTATATCAAACATTTAGCAAACGCTTCATATCGTTTTATCGAGGAATATTATATTACGATAATTATCGTTAGCGAATTATCGCCCAGCCCTATTAGGGCCTTAAGTAAAGATCATGTTCCATGAGTATATTTTGTAAATTTCCTACCGTAAATATATCAAAACTTAATATGCATGGCTAAGAACTTCATTTGAACAACTTTAATCCTTTAACTGTAACTCCCATTTTTGAACACAGACTTAAAAATGCACTATCCAGACTTACATTTTCATATTTCACGAATGAAAACATTTTGTAATATAATTTTGATGTACATTTTCTGTGGTAATACAATGTCTGATTTTAAAATGCCTTTCAAAGGATGAATTTTGAGATTTTAAGTTTTGAACTAATATATAATTTCTTATGATTTCTACATTGTAATAGGGAAAAAGGCAAAGGTCAGAACTCATGTTATGATGCAGATTTTTTAAGTTGCACTCTTGACATATATTAATCTGTTACTTTTTCTACATGATTTGTAACACAAAAATATTGTAAAATATTTATTTAAGAGTCTTAGACCTTTTCAACGATAGTTTGTCATGATTAGATTAAGATTTATTTGTAATATGTTGAAGTAAACTTAGGCGTCCCACTGGGGGGGCGATGACAGTTAAACGGTTAAGGCAATTTTCTAAATATTTAGATTTTTTGCTCTCTGAGATTCCAGATTTCAAATAGTTGTATCTCGGCCAAATATCATCCTATCCTCATACATCAATGGAAAGCTTATTTATTCAGCTTGTGATTATGTATAAATCTCATATGCTGTTAATGTATTTAATAGTATTTAGTAGTTAACATCAGTCAGGATATCCCTTTTGCATATACATATACATATACATATACATATACATATACATATACAGAAACTGCTATAAAACCTATTTATTTATTTATTTATTTATTTTTTGCATGCCAGACCATATATAGTTTTTTTAAATGTTACAAATATTTATAAAAATGCATTATTTTTTTTTCCCCATTTTGCTGTTTTTAAATGTGCCTTAAGTGAACAGCAACTTACATGTACATCATATTGAAATACTTGCTAGTTTATACGTGAAACTTATCTGATAGATACGATTTGTCCAATGATATACAATCAAACCAAAATTTTTTTTCAGACACCTTCAACATTTCTCACATTATCACAGTTTGTTTGCTATAGTTTAGAAAATGGTTAGGAAATATGACAAGAACTCAGAGTGCCAGAACTGTGCCAGAACAAATTCATCTTGATAATGTCAGATAACTTTGATAGAAAGGTACGTAATGGATTACAATCAACCAAAAAATCACACAACTGTTAATATGACAATATTTACACAACTGTCAACACTTGTTGACCAGTTACTAAGCAGTGCTTCATTTTGTCCAGTCTGTGATGTAAAAAGGTTGCATTAGCAAACATGGTCAGGTCGAAGTGTCTGAATAGGTTTTGGTCCCAATTTTTTATCAGTTTTACTGGTAGTCAAATGTATGAAGAGTTTTTAGGTATAATATGTTACAGTTTACTTTACTTTGCTATCCTCACCTACATAAATGAACTATAGTGTCCTGCACCCACTAGTAAAAACATATTTAAAAAAAATATGTGGTGTCTGAATAATTTTGGTTTGACTGTATGTGAAGATTATTCAGTCTCTGTGATGTCTTTCCTCATTCCTATCATGATTATTACTCATTTGTCAGACAATTACGTCAAGTGTGTGTTTTTTAAATACATAAGTTCCAGTTTAAAGGGTTGAAAATGTTGATAATCAATTTAAATCAATAAAATTTAAATATCGTCTATAATTTATCACATATGTGACCCTGGACCACAAAACCAGTCTTAAGTAGCACAGGTATATTTGTAGCAATAGCCAAACTTATATTGTACGGGGTCAAAATTATCGATTTTTCTTTTATGCGAAAAATCATTAGGATATTAAGTAAGGATCATCTTTCATGACGATATGTTGTGAGTTTACTACCATAAATATATCTAAAGTTAATTTTTGATTACTAATATGCATTGCTAAGAACTTCATTCGGATAACTTTAAAGGCGATTTTCTCAATATTTTGAACATTTTCGAATAGTTGTATCTCAGCCAAATAATATCCTAACAAACCATACATCAATGGAAAGCTTATTTACCCGGCTTTCAGATTATATATACATCTCAATTTCATTAAATTGACCCTTATGACTGGTTTTGTGGTCCAGGGTCACATATAATGTTTTTCCCCCACTGAGCTGGTTGCAGTGCGTTATCGTGTTGCCTTTTTTTTATATCTTTGATAGATGTAATTGTGTCCTTGTGCAGATTTTCTTATTGGAACAGGTTTTGTGCCAGAAGTATGTCTGTGATGCCTTAAAATGTTCCCTACCTAGACAACACACTAGGTTTTGGAACACAGTCAGTGTGTTATTTCACAAGTGGCACTTGACTTTTCAACAGCGTGTCATGCTTCCTTGGAAGAAGCGAGAGAGAAACCAGCCCAGGCCCTGAAAAGAGTTCCTGTCCACTCCCCAACCGCACAGCCCACACACTAAGCCTTTGGAAAGAGAGAGGAACTGTGAGTGGGAAGTGTTGCTGGTGTAGGCCCAGGGATGAGAGTGTGGAACAGGGATGCTTCCGAGGATACGTAATGGCAGGTGTCTGCTGAAGCACGCCCGCCAATAATTTCTTCAATGAGGCAAACTCTGGCAAAGTCGCCTGCTATTTCAGACACTATTCTTAGGTCTGTTCCTTTACAATTGGACTTGAAACATTAGACCACAGCATTCGGTGCTGGACAATGCTCAGAGCGATCGCCCCCCTTCAGATCTCTAGGCTCCCATACTCACCCTGCGCTGACTTCATTCGAGCAGCTCTGGGCTCGTGGCCTGAGGGTTCTGCTTTTTAATGTCGATGGGCCAGAAACAGAGCAGACTTGAATGCAGGCAAGAGTTTCAAAGGGCCAGCTACAGTCCAAGTGACCTGCTCTGTGCAACTGACGTTACCGTAGGGGATATGCAGCCAATTTGCCCCCATACAAAGTCCAAAAGCACATATCTGCTGGTACAGTACATTCTAGATCAAATGCATAGAGGTTTGTTCAGCGGTCTCTGTGCTTTGATACGCCCCCCTAATTTAAGGGGTCAAAATGATATTACCTAGGTAGGAATAGTTCTTTCATTTACTCATTCTAATTTCGTTTCAAACCTATTTACTGTCTTTGTCTCTTACTGTCAGATGTACACAAAAAGATAAACTCTTTCTGTTCTTTTCCTCCCTCCATAATGCTATAAAATGCTGTTGCAAAGATATTAAAATATATTTAAATGTTATATATATATATATATATATATATATATATATATATATATATATATATATATATATAATTTTTTTT
>JAHKKF010512481.1:0-11947 GCA_019740295.1 Labeo calbasu | reverse complement strand
GACGTCTTTCTTTAAAAAATGCATTTTTATCAGGCTCAGATGTATAGGTTTCTATCCAAGTACTGGTACTTCTGATTGGGCTGAGACTGCTATTTTAGCGAGTTTGACGAAAAAGTATTTGATGGACATATAATATGTGTCGAGAGCATTCAATCAGTATCATTATCTCATTTTTGACCGAGATGGCTTTTAGCTGGTTTTCATCTGAACTCTTCATGTGTAAATGTATGTTTTCTTTTAGGAAATTAAAATAGGCCATAATATCTTAAGATTAATTTTGTTGTTCTGATTGGGCCAGCATACTCGGGCCGATTCTGGCACGTCATTCACTCGTGTGATTCACACGAGTCCGGCAACCGCATCTGGCCCGAGTCATTTCTTCCGGCTTGCCGGATTCGGGCCGTTATTGGGCCAGATCATTTTGGCTATCTGGGGGAAGGCCCGCCTCTCCATTAATTCGATTGGACAATGAAAAAAACGCGATGACGTCAGGTGCTTTTCCGCTCAGAGTTGCTTTTTTTCAACTTCAGGTGCTCAGAGTGTTCCGGCAAAAGCGCGAGGCGCAGCTAGCGGTTAAAACACGAGGCGCCCGCGGCGCATAAACAGCGCGCATAACGCTCACTGCCAATAGAAAACAATTCAAAAAAGGCACCTCTCACTGCAAAAATGCGTTCAGGGCCTTAATGTGTTCATAGTGTACTGCAAAACACTTTTGCTTCTATTAGAGATACCGGTAAGGTTAGGGGACAGGTTTGGTGGTATGGGTAGGTTTAACGGTGAGTTATGGTGAAAGGGTTGGATCAACAGTGTAATTATAAATGTAACTACAGAAATTAATCACAGATGTAATTACTTACAGATATTTTTAAAAATATAAGTAAAATGTAAAAACATGTACACAATAAGTGCATTGTACCAAATTATTAATTTAAATGTAAGTACAAGGCCATCTAAAATAAAGTAGGACCAAACATTTATATTTCCCCCTTCAGCAGCCAGTCTACATGACTTCCATATAGCTAATTTGACTTGTCCGAACATGAAATTTGCTACAGTACACTGCAGTCTGTACGCTCTTGAATAAACACAAAACCCAAATTCCCAAGTAGACCTTCTATCAATCTACTTTAACACATATCAGATAAACATCTCTCTTTCTGGCAACCTGAAAATCAAGCTCTTGTAATCTGTTAACCCTTTCACACATACAGTCACACCAGTGTGAGCATTCTTGGCTGGTCCCTGAAGCGTATGATCACTCCGGTGTGATTTGAACGTTCAGTGCGTCACGTGATCAACTGCTGAATTCAAATGTGCTTTGACGCTTTGGCTGGCGCTGAGTCAGATCAGACGCGCTGAGCGCTTGTCATATTACCGCAACTATTTCGTGTTTTTAACCATATAATGCTTATTTTAGGTTCCAGACATTTAAATACACATAAGTCCTAGTAAAACGATGCATTTATAGTTAGCAGAATATACACCGATGTCTATGGAAGCGGCAATAATGATCCTTACAAATGTTATCTGACAACATGTTTTATTGATATCATATACACATTGTGTAGGTAACCTTACTTTAATGTTTTTCGGGAGGAGAAGATGAATTTGCATTTTGTAAATCCCACAGCTCGGATTCAGCGYGAACTAACATGGCGGCGCCATAGATCAACTAACACGCTCATTATTAAAGTGTTTAAACCTCCAAATACATTTACTTGCACATATTTCAGAATCGGAATATCAGATATTTCATAATACAGTGAGCATGTTTGTGAATATTAATAATAAAAAGGGAAAAATGATATAAAAGTGATACATGTTTCATACAGCACTATTGTGGCTGCGTTGTGTCACGTGACAAACATGACGCGTCACCATGGAAACAAATAACGGTCGCCTAAAAAAAACTCACTCTGGGGGCTCAGCTAGAATATTTTAAACTTAAATATCAACAGTTTTCCTTCCCACCCATCCTCAACACAAACCTTGGGAGACACAAATAACTTGGGGAACACTCTAAAAGGACCTCAAGACAGAAAACAGTTAACAAGCAAGAGAAGCGTGGTGGGAAGAGCCGCATCAACCCACCTATGAGCTGCTCTATTATCCTGACTGATCTAAAACCAGCCTGATTGCAAATGTCCACAATTGACATCCATGTTTTAGATGTTCTACATTAACCATGTCTGAAACTTTGGTCAATTCTTTTTCCATAAAAGATTAAACAATTGTATTAAATGTATATTAGCACCTAGAGAGTGGTTCTTCAAGGCCAACATGATTATTTTCATGTCTAATCAGTTTAAAACCTTTCCAGATGTTCAGCACAGAAGTATAAAAGTTTACATTAGTTGAGAAATGTCTGTCATATGAAGACATTAAAAATAGTTGTATATCAAGGCGTAATCCACCAAAAGTTTTGAGCAAATAAGCCTGAAAGATTTGATTAGCTGGAATCAGGGCCGGTATTTGTCAAGCCTCTGAGAATTATTCACAAGAACACTGATAAGAATTGACGTGTAAAAAAAAAAAAAAATCTTGGCTCAATGCTACATTTATCAAGCATAATATAAATAGCCTAGATTTTATGATATAATCACCACCATGGATTCCAAAAGAAAACCGAACTGGCAGGAGAAAGATGCGCTACTGTTTGCTGAATTAGTCGAACAGTGGAAATATGTTATAAAAGGCAAGTTCAGCCCAACATTAACCAGTGCTGACAAAAAAAAGCCCCTACTGGCAACTCCTAATCACTTGAGAGACCTCTCGAGCTGTTTTAAATAACTGTGGGAGTAAAAGTGATTCTTAGCTTTAAAATTTTAAGTTTGAAAGTAGGAGTGAATTTAATGAATTCTCAGCACTTAAGACTAAAATGGCACTTTGAGAAGCTTGATAAATACGGGCCGAGGTGTTTTTGATTAGGGTTTAATCTAAACTCTGCAGGGCTGTGGCCCTCCAGGAACTGAGCTGGACACCCCTGCTCTAAATGACATCCTGAGCAGATCTAAAAATAACAGTGACATCATCAGCATAGGAACTAAGTCTAGCAGTTATCAGTTCTGAGTTAGACAGGCACACTGCTGATATGCCATCCAGCTTGTTTCTTATTGCAAATAAAAATGGTTCAATTGCAATGGCATACAGAATTCCTGAGAGACCACACCCCTGCCTTATGCATCTGCTTACCCTGAAAGGTCTTGTAGAGGTAACATTAATTTTTAACATGTTGTATGTGTCAGTATACAGAAGTTTAATATAGGCAAAAATAAATGGACTAAAACCAAAAGCCTCAAGGCACTTAAACAGGAATCCATGATCAACCCGATCAAAGGCTTTCTGCTGGTCCAAAGAGACAAAACCAGCGTTAAGACTGTGTACCTTAGAAAAAGAAATCAAATCCCAAAACTAAACAAAACAAAAGATAATCCAAAATATGCATGAATCACTGAGGAAATGTAGAGTTTAATTCTGTTAGTTAAAGACTTTAAAAGTATCTTATAGTCAACTCAGAGTAAAGAGACTGCCCCACTTCTGACACTTTGCACACTGTGACCGGTAAGTAATCGCCAAGAGGAGTGACAGAGCTTAGGATCGCCCCAGAGCCAGAGCCTCAACCGATGTCTAACCAGGTGCATGAGCCAGCAACATTTCATGCCATGGAGGATGACAAAATGGAGAGTGAGGGCGCAAAGGAAAGCCCGGCCCACTGCACCACCACTGAGGGTGAGCTGAGGTTGAGCTCAGAGGATAAGGATTCAGTAGACTTGTTTTTGAAATACCCAGTCTTTGGTCATTGGTGTTCTGTTATGGCCGTGGAGGCCGTTTATAAACTCTCTGTTTGTTCTTAAACAACCACAAAGGTTGTGTCTGAACTGCCAGTCGGCCTTGATTTACCTGTCTGTCCTGTCACGACCGTGAAGGTCATTCCTCTGCCAGAGGTGCTTCCTTTAATGGGAGTTTCCATATTGTGTGTCTGGGCCACACACACCACCACCACTGCTCCTCCCAAAGTGGTCATAACCATGGAGGTATGACAACTGTCTGTCTGGCCTGAACTGTCTTCTGTCTTGTCACAACCATGGAAAATGTGCCTGAACTGTCTGTCTGTCCTGAACAGTCTCCCCAAACTGTATGTCCTGGATCGCCACTAGAAAGCGGTTTTGAACCGTCTGTCCACCCTGGACTGTCTGTCATCCCTGTCACAACCACAGAGGTCATTCCCCTGTCTGCTGTGTTTCCAGTGTTGGGAGACACGATTTGGTGTGTGTGGGTGGCATACATTGTCCTGGAGGACCCCGTCTGTCACAAGCTCCCACCCAGCCTTACGCTCCCGCCTCCTCTCCTGTGTCCTCCGTCATCCTCTGTCCCGCTGCTGCGGTATCCTGCCAGTCCCAGCTCATCCTCAGCTGTCTCTCTGTGAAGCGTATTCACTTCGTGCCTGTCAGTCTCTACTTCCATCGAGGTCAGAGGATCCCATGTCTCCTCAGCCTCGGGTCATTGGCCCATCAGCTCACCATGGCTAACAGCTCCCCTCCTATCCGCCGTGGCTCGTCAGTCCACCAGCTCTGCCGGGCTCCCTTGTCCCTCCGGCTCCGCCTTGGTTGGTCGTCAACCTGCCCTCGCCTCTGGACTACACTCCTCTGGCTTTGCCTCATCCCTCTGTCCCTCTGGTACTGTTGGGCTCCTCCCTCCCTCCGGCTTCACATTGGTCCTCTGAAGCTTTGGCTCCACCTTGGCCTTCTGAATCCCCACCTGAGCCTCAGTCGCCTGAGTCATTTGCTTCACCTTGGCCCTCCCGATCCTCTCCATCACCTTGGCCCCTTGGCTTTCTGTCTCCACACTGGGTTCCTTTACCACTAGCTCTGCCTCTGTCAGTTGGCCCCCTGGAGTCGTCAGCTCTTCCTCCACCCTGCCTCCATCTGCTCCACCTTGGGCTGTCTACCTGGTGGGGCTCTGGAGCGTCTTTCGTCTCCTCCTGCTGCGGACTCCTCCCTGTCTCCTCCCTCTATCTGTTCCACCTTGTCTCCTTCTTCTTCCGTCCATTCCTCCCTGGCTCCTCCCTCCATCTGTTCCACCCTTCTTCTGTTTATTTCTCCCTGGCTCCTGCCTCCATCATCACCACTCTGGAATTTGGTCATCATCCTCCTCCCAGTCATCCGGCCACCCCCAGACCTCTTCCTCCTGCTTGTCTGTGCCAGCCCTTTGCCATAACTCCACCATCTCCTTCCTTCTCTGTGGCGCAAGGTCGCGCCTTGCAGGAGGAGCGTGCGTGCGTGTTCATTAACACAGTCTGTGATACAGATGAAGCAGTAGGAAATATACAGCTTTTATAGAAGTGATCTCTTTTACTTTGTTATACATAGATCCTATCCAGCCTAGCCCCAGAACATCTTATAGTTCCCAGGTATATTGCCTAACCTGAGGAAAATATTCTCTCCAAACATCTACAAGATTGTGATAAACTATCAAAGACCAAAGCACGTCTGCTAATACTGTGGGGTTCTTTATGGTTTCTGTCCGTGGTTCCAAATCCATGCTTTCCTTTGCAGATCAGGTGGAGTAAAAAGCAGTTGTAGTGAATGAGTTTACGCAGGGCTTAATTAAGCAACAAGGTTAGCAGTGAAAAAGTTTGCAGGTGTTTTTGTAAATAGCTTTGGATTAAAAAGGGTTAAAAATGAATGATTGGTATCTTACTGGACAAATACTTTTCCCTTCCTGTCCAGCACAAATCATATTGCTTGTGATGCTTGTGATCCCTTCATAAACATTAGCACAGTCACTGTTGCTCACAACTGGTATCATCACCTCCTGCAGTATGTTAGACGGTGTGCCTAAGACACAGATGAAAGGACATATTTAATGACTGGACATCATATTTAATGAAAACTTCTATGTCAGTTGTTCAGGTTTACAGTATCGTTTGTGTTCAGTATAACTGACAAGCAAAGGTTCACCCACTGTCAGGTTGCAGCAGGCCCCATCCAGTGACCCAGCTCTCCATACCTGCAGCAAATACACTACCAGCCGCTGCCAGACAGACCGGCCTAATGTAATCAGAGAAAGTCACAGAGGAGGAGAGCTTGACCAGTGCTATGTCATTGTCAGGATTTGGATAGTCAAAGAGAGGATGCTTGATGATATGACTCGCTGTCCTGAATGTCTCATAAGGGTTTGTGCCAGATTGGCTCAGGCGACCAAAGTACATCACAGCTTTGAAGAAATGGAAGCTGTAAATAGAGAAAGTCTGCTTTAATCCCACTATTATAAATCTCCAAATGTATATTTAGCTTTATTTAAGCCTTAAACTTCATACTTCTGGAAACAGCGTGCTGCAGATAAAACCCAGTCTTTAGTGATGAGAGTCCCACCACAGTTATGGCCAAAGCCGACATGAATGCTGACCTGCCATGGCCAAGCCCCTGTCATTGCATTCTCCCCTCCAACAATCCTGTCACTGAGGGAGGCTTGACCACATACTGATGAGAGAAAGCAAGATGTTAAATGTCCTTCTTAAAATGCCTCACAGACAGAGAAGACACATTTCTGCAAGTTTTAAAGTCATTATGAAAACTTACCATCTAACTGGCAGAGGGAACCTGTGCAGGTACACAAAGACAAAGTAAGAAGACTATCATCAGGACAAAGCTGATAAACTGGTATTGTAGCCCACAATCACTATTTCATTTGTTACATCAGTGCTGGAGCCTACTGGCATGAAAACAATAAAACCTTTCACCTGAATAATGGTATTTATGTGTTTTAGTCAAAATACCAAAATTATATGATTTCAGTCATGACATAAATGCAGTACGTATGTAATGTAATGTAAAATTTATTTATATAGCACTATTAAAACAACACATGTTGACCAAAGTGCTTAACACCATCACAATATAAAACAAGGAAAACATCACCTAAAACAACAACAATAATAATAATACAAATAATCATCAACAAGAAAAATATGCCACAGCAAACAAATATGTCTTTAGCTGTGCTTTAAAAACATGGACAGAATCAACATTTCTGACATGAGAAGGTAAGCTATTCCAAATTCTTGGCGCTATTGCCGCAAACGCACGGTCTCCTTTCTGGCTTGACTTGTCCTTGGAATTTTAAGTAAATTTTGATTTGTTGATCTCAGCGTTCTTCCACTCTGATACTCAATTAACAACTCAAATAAATCGGTGCAAGGCCATGCAACAACTTATATACACTAATAAAAGAAGCTTAAAATCAATCCTATACTGTACTGGAAGCCAATGTAAAGAAACCAAAGACAGAGTAATGTGTTCATGCTTTTTACCATTAAATAAAAACTGAACCTTCTGCAACCATTGGATAGATGCTTGACCAATACCCTTGTATAATGAGTTACAGTAATCAAGTTTTGATGATATAGGAGCATGGACCGCAATTCCAAGACTCTTAAATGTCAGACACGACTTCACCTTGGCCAAATTTCTCAAATGAAAAAAAAAACAAAAAAAAAAACTTGACTTTACCACATGATTGATCCGAGTATTCAACTTCAGAGAGCTATCAATATAAAAACCCAGGTTTTTTACTTGGTCTTTAACATATAATGACAATGGTCCAAAATTTAACTCTGATACACCCCTGGCTTCTCTGGGGCCAAACACTACTACACCAAAATGGCCATAAACATTTAGTGAGAGTTACTGAACATAAATACATTCTGAATATAATTGTGTGCCTGTTTTTGTGTGCATTTTCAAACAATGTGTGAGTAGTAAGTATTTTTGGAATAATATTAATATAAGAAGTGAAATTATTTCCTCATGAAATTAAAGTCCAGGAATTCTGACAAAAACTGATGCCATGCAACAAAACAATAAAACTAATCTGGAGAAGAGATCTTCAAAGAGGGCAAACAACACCACCCCCCTTGCTCATTTACAACCCCCTTCCTCTCTCTCCTCTCCCCTCCCTGCATCTTACTCTTCTTCCACCAGAGCAAGAATATCCATATACCACGTGTGTTATATCTTGTAAATATGTTGTTTTTCCCTTTCATGTTTGGTATCGTTCTAAAGGTCTTTGCGAGATTGGTAAAGTGGTCTCAATTTCACAGCAGTCACCTTTATTATGAGGAAGACTGAACATTTTGTAGAATTGTGTTTTGCTGCTGACGGGTGTGTTTTTCCCCTTAGGGTCGGGTGAGAATCTCCAGCCAGGTGTGACCCTGGATTGGGAGACCTGCTGATAAACCAAAAGGTCTTTATGTTTTTACAAATGATTGGAAGATTTGTTTGTTTTGGTTTGGGTATATAAGCGAAGTGACAAAACATTACTTTGGGATTCTGTATTCAGAAGAACCCCCACACTGTGTGTGAGTCTCTGGAGCTTTGCCTCCAAATCTCTCACATGCTGATGCACAGGAAAAACGGCAGTCCTATTTACTCAATATTAGTATTTACTCAAAAATAGTTGTTTTTGCTCTATTTTGAGTATACAGAGTAAAATGTGTCCCATAGACTTACATTGGCTGAGAAAAAATGCCCCCTCTAGAGGAGCAATTCCACTCCCTAGACGGAGGAGTGGCATAGCTTAGTTTCACTTTGCAATCGGTTAAAAATACAAATAAACACATGAATGTAATTCATACTGAAAAGCTACACCAACATATCTGATCATTATCAGGTCCAGGGCTCATGAATGATGACTGTCTGGCCAGAGAACATTGTGACCGCTTCGATCAGCAGTGCAATCCGCACATGCTCACGAAAATACATGATTTCTACGTCTTTTAAAGCGTTTTCAAAGAATTGTATGCAATCCACACATTAGAACACATCAAGAGCTAAATTCAAGTGTTTACGAGCTGTTTTATGCAAAACGGAAAGTCTCACTTCGGATTACGCAGCTCGAGAGCTCTCTGCAGCGTCCTCATTAAACGTCTTTATCTGGACGTGTTAAAGCCTTGTAAATAAAACTACTCCAGCGATACAACACAATAATAGTAGAAGAACATATTAAAGAGGTTAAAATGAGGGCTTATGAGTGTCTGTGACATGTTTTTGTGCTAAACTGCACAGCAACGCGTGGCGCCTCCGTCCGTGCTCACTCATCTACATCATTTGCAGCTGCTTTAAAGGCTTTTAATAAAACACTCCAGCGATAGAACACAATAATGGTAGAAGAACACATTAAAGAGGTTAAAATGACTGCGTATGAGTGTCTGTGACATTTTTTTGTGTTAAACTGCACAGCAACGTGTCAGGGCTCGCTGCCCTCCATCCGTGCTCACAAAACGACATCATCTGCAGCTTTTAAAGGCTTTTAAATAAAAATATTACTTACAGAACACAATAATAATTGAAAAACATATTAAAAAGGAAAAATGGCTATTTTTGAAATATTCTGTGTTTAAATGCACAGCAACGCGTTGCGGCCCGGACGATCGCGCCCCGGAACACATTCATCCTCGCTTCTCTCAATAAGAAAGACTTCTCTCGGACAAACACAGGCGAGATCATATGAAAATATATGATATCTTGGCGAATATAATCAAAAACAGTCGTTTATGTCTCATGTGAACATAAACTGTTGAGAAATAATTTGGAGGTGGATCATTATTTGAGCATTAAAGGGACCGCATTTACCATCTTCTTTCTGACTTCAATGTTAATCCATAAAAAAAGAAAAGCATTAATTTGTCTTGGCTTAGGTATGAATTTATTTATTTATTTATTGCTCTAACAAGAATTCATATTTAATAAAACCTATGCAATGTTATTTTATGCTTTTTTTTCCCATTTCTGCATGTGCACACCTTCAAACCCAAAACCTGCTCTGTTATACTATTGTTTGCAAATGCGATGTCATTTTAGGATTCTTCTCTTTCTGCATCTAAACACCTAAAAACATAAAACCTGCCCTGTTATACTATTGTTTTTTTTTTCCAAATAGAAAAAATAGTGGCAATTTAATCTTAATTTGGTTCAGAGATTAAGGGCATAATGCTAATGCTGCCCACACGAGGGAGCCACAGGATAGCTAATCATTCAAGATCTCAACTCAAAACTTTGATAATGTTTCATTTAGGTGACTAAATAACAAATACATATAAATTAATTATATTTTCATAAACTTTAATAAAGCCCAATATAGTAAGTATGCAAAAGACTGTTATCTCCAAAATACTGATAGACCATTACTTTATTTTTTTTTTAAACTTAATTTTAATTGTATTGACAATATATTTTTCAAGTTGTCAGTCATAACTGAATGCACGTCCAAGTGAAGAAGGGGCACTATATTAGTAATCTATTTTCATATTGTGCATATAATAGTACTCACATATGGACTCATAACTTACTTGAAAACAGACATGTCCATTGAATAGCTAGATCATCTACAGAAGCCATTGTGCTTGGATCCCAATGAGCACCTTGAGATAAACCGCATTGTTTCAGTTACCTTCTGTGTCGTTGCCCACAGCGCTTCGGTGACAGGACTTTGAAATAGCAAACAGGAAAGAAAATTATGCCCCTCTTTTTGAAGTTATTAAAAAAGACCTTAACATTTGGAGGACACTTCCTATTTCTTTTTTGGGTAGGATTAATGTGATTAGAATGAATATTCTCCCTAAATTTTTATATTTATTTCAATCCCTTCCTTGTTACTTACACCTAATACTTTTTTAAAGACATTAATAAGCACTTTTCTAAATTTATCTGGAACCATAAAATGCCCAGAATTAACCTTAACAAATTAATGAAACCAAAAGAAATGAGAGGAGTCGCTTTACCAAATTTACGCCTTTACTTTTGCTCAGCACAGGTGAAGCATATGGTCAGCTGGTACAGCGAAAGGACAGACTCTAGATGGTTCAACATGGAGGCAACAGCCTGTGCTCCTCTCCCAATAAAATTCCTGCCTTTTATTATAGATATTAAAAAACTTGAATGCGCTTCAACAAATTTCATCATCTCAAACACTCTTTTGACATGGGGAGACATAAAAAAGTATTTTAAAATTCCAGCTAAAATCACTTTGTTTTCGCCTATTGCTTTTAATCCTGATTTCCCTGTATCTTTAAAAATATTGGCCTTTCAGATTGGTTTAAATTAGGGATTCTAAAGTTATCGTGCCTCTTTACAGGCAGTTCACTAAAATCTTTCCAAGAAATTTCCAATCAGTATAACATACCGCAATCCAATTTTTTTAAATACCTTCAGCTGCGTCATTTCATAAAATCTTTGTCTGTTAAGGGTAAATTGAGATTTGAACTTGCTGCCATAGAGCAAATTGTAACGAGCAATTTTTCCAAGGGGTTAACCTCTTTTTCTTCTGAGATTAAAACTGTTGACTGCTACTCCTCCTAGAGCTTTAACTCTACAAACTCCAAACTCAGCCCAGATCTTCAGACTGATCTGAAGTTAGTTGCTATATCTTTTCTAACTGATCGGAATTACGATTTTCCTAAAAATTACGATGAAAACTTGGAAAAATCCCATGGACTTACATTGACGGAATGTTCAAATGAGCCAACACTATTCACATTCCAAGTGTCAAAACTCCCAGAATCCCTTGAGACTCAATCAAAACTCCCATCTATGTACTACATTTCTAATCCATTTAAACTCATTCAAACTAAATTATCTAACAACTTGCTAATCATGTTAGAAACATGCTAGCAACTTGTTAATCATGTTACAAACATGCTAGCAACATGTTAGCAAATTGCTGATAATGTTAGAAACATGCTAACAACTTGTTAATCATGCTAGAAACATGCCAACAATTTGTTAATCTTGCTAGAAACATGCTAGCAACTTGTTAATCATGCTAGAAACATGCTAGCAACTTGGTAATCTTGCTAGAAACATGCTAGCAACTTGCTAATCATGCTAGCAACATGCTAACAATTTGTTAATCTTGCTAGAAACATGCTAGAAACATGCTAACAACTTGC
>JAHKKF010512479.1:17929-45041 GCA_019740295.1 Labeo calbasu | reverse complement strand
TCTGTCTGTCTGTCTGTCTGTCTGTCTATCTATCGTTCTATCGTTTTATCTGTCATTCTATTTAACGTTTTATCTATTGTTCTATCGTTCTATCAATCGATTGTTCTGTCAATCACTCAAAGTTATACAATTTGTTATTCTATCTATCTGTCTATCATTCTGTCTATCGTTCTGTCTGTCATTTTGTCTATCTATCGTTCTATCGTTCTATGTCTGTCTTTTCTGTCATTCTGACTATTGTCTTGTCTATTGCTTTATATTTTGTCCTTTCTGTCTTTTTATCTTTTGTCCCTTCTATCATTCTATCTTTCATCCTTTCAATTCTAAATGCTACACAACCGTGGTGTTTTCTTTATTTACATGACAGTTGTGGATTTATTTACACAGTAAAGCAAAAACAATGTATTTTTCACCTTCCGTATTTCTTTCTTAGCAGATGTTTCTCTTAGCAAATGTAATTATTAGGTGTGTCAATGAATTAAAAATAAATGCTATGCTGATTTAATTAGCATGCGTTCAGATCAATCAGCATAGCATGTAATCAAATTAATCTTTATCACATATATTGATATTTGCTGAAAAAGATCATTCAAAGATGACCTATTGTTGTAGCAGACGAAAGCATTGCTTGTCCCGTCACATACTTTTCTTATACAGACCTTGGGATGCATAGCCAAGGCTGAGCTGTCGAGGGGAGTTGTTATGAGGGGAGGTGACGCTTACCATCTCCACTTTTTTTTCTTCTCTAAAATGATGACATCCCCTCAAAGAGCAGTTTCATTTCTATCCCATGCAGTGGGACCTGGCACTAGCAGCAAAACAATCTCGCTAAGTGCGAACACTTCCCTCCCACAATACATCCTCCTCCTCCACTCGCAGAGGCTGCGCTGTGGAAACAGAAGGCCTAGACAGAACGGCTGGAGCTCAGCCACTCACTCAGCCCCTGATGGGGAGGATTCAGTGCTGTGAGATGGGGATAATTTGTTTCGAGAGGCCTCGAAGTGTCTAGGACCTGAGAGGTGCACCGCAGGCGAATCAGCATGCCAAGCCAAACACTGACCACCAGCTGGAAAACATCTAAGCTATTCTGGATCAATTCGGAATTGATCTCGGCCCAACTGTATGTATAATGTAGGCTGTTGGGCGGTTAAGACTGGCTGTCTGTCTGACCAGTGCTGGGAAAGAGATATGATCTACCCACACCCTTTAAAAGCATATTATGGGAAAGGGCAAAGGGCCTTCAAGAGACTTTCAAATGAGCAGAGACGGTTGCCTGTGTGCAGTAAATGGATTCCATCCTGACCAGATGTATTCAGAGCTTGCTGACAGAGTTCTGCGCGTCCTACAGACCTGTTTACAGGGTACGCCACGTCCCACTGCTTTCTGTTGAGTCGGCAGGTTGGTGGCCAAAAGCTTAGGAAGGGGGCGCGGCACCGAGCATCATGAGTATTGAATGGCCGTGGCGGGGCGTACGCAGAGGGGCTATATCGCCGATTCGGCAGCGAGTGCCATTCCTGCTCCTCATTTGGGCTGCTCAAGGAGGCTGCATGCAGGGATTAATAGGTGGTTGACTGGAAAGCAAAGCTTTTTAACCCTGCTCAGGGACTCGTAGAACAGCACCACACCATGCCAGCAGATGCCAAGTGCAGCTGTCAGGAGTCAGAGTGCTTTTGTTGTTTGCTCTCTCCTCTTACTCGCTCCTCATTTCCCCTCTGTGGCTTTCTGGCTGAACTCACATTCCTCTTAAATATTTTCAAACTTACTCTCCCATTGTCTTTTACTTTCAACGGTATCTGTAGCTTTAATGGTTGGTTGTTAAAGTTATTAAGTAACTTTATAAATTTCAATTCCTCAGTGTTTGAAAACTTTTCATTTAAAGCACAGAATGTTTTGTTCTACTCAAATACTTGATAGATACTTGTTCGACTCTCATGATCTTCTGAACTGTAGGTTATCTCAACAAATGACAGCACTTCAAAAATTCGACAATAGACTGTTAGAGTTCACATTGTGTAGGAATTGCTGAACTGCTAAGATGGCTGAACATCCCCAGAATTAAAAAGGCTGGAATGAATCACTGTGTGAATTTGCTGTTGATAGCTGCAAAATGTAATTTTTGTGCTTTTTAATATAGTGTGATTTTAAATATTTATTTATTAATCATATTTATTTTATTTTTTAAAAAACATTCACAGGTGGAAATATTTTTATCTATTTATCTGTATATCTATATATAGTTTTTTAAAAAAAACAATATTTACAATGGTTAACCAGTTGTTTAATTGAAAAATTAAGTGGAATTTCATAATACCTTAGTATTTTGTTTTGTGCTTATGCTTTAATAGCTATTGCATTTAATAAAATGATCATCTTATCCAGCGTTTTATTTTTTATTTTATTTGATTCGATTAAAAATAAGCTTTTATTTCAGCCTGCATTTAAATTCTCAGTAACAGTTTGTAGTGGAAAAATAATAATCGGAAAGTAATGCATAAAACGGCTCATTTCCATTCATGAACTGAGTTTCTAACTTACAGTTTGATTTTGAAGTTGTGGGTGGTTTTTGCTAATCGGAAGCTGATTATTATGATAATTCCAACATTATGTGACTGCAGCATTAGAAAGTTGAGAGGTGTTGAGATGTAACGGTTATTTTCATTCTACCCCAACAAACACCAACAGGCTTAACATGCTGATCCAAGAAAATCCAACAACTGTCAATGCTGTTTTTTTGTCAATGCTGGAGTTGGTCGGGGCAGTGTAAACCGTAGCTTATAGATATGAAAGGAGTTTCCAGCGTGTCTGATAACAGGTCAGGATAAATCCTATCCATTTCATCCATTTAATGCAGGCTCTCCTGAAGTGTGTAAACCACCTTACTATGATGTGCTTGTTTTTAATGAGCTGTGTGAGAGATGCAGAGCTCCACAGCTTTTTCTCAAGTCCTTGACCTTTTCTCATCCCCGCTGACTCTCATTCGTCTGTTATACCCTCACACCTCTCCCACTCTCGTTCATTTATCCTCTCATCTCCCTGTTTCCTCCTCAACTGTCCCTCCCTGCGTATCACTCTCTTCAATGTCTAATTGCATTTCAATTCGCCCTAAGGGATGCCTTGGTAGTTCAATCCTCTCCCCTGGTTTCCCTCAAATCCATTTGCACCCTGCCCTGGCCAGGTCAGTTTCATGGGTTGCCCTGCAGGAAATATCAGATGACCTCACTTTCCAGTGAGAACAAGGTATCATGGGGAATAGAATCGGTTGAGAGGCTCATCCCGCCCCCCAATCCCTCATATCCATCTTCCCCTCCTGCACAGACTTCCTGCTCTCAAGTGTAGAACAAGGTCAGAATCATATACTGTGTGACACCAAGTGTTCCACCAAAAGTTTGAGGATTTTAACATGTAAAGTGTCAAAAGTGTTTTTGGATTTTTCTGATTTAATACAATGTTTATAATAATTACAGATAAAATTTGAAAAATTAAGCTGAGTTTCGGAACCTCATTTATGGTTTCGAAATATTTTTATTTTCAGCATCCTTTGTTTGAATGACATTTTGAATTCCAGATTTTCAATTTAGTCTCAGAAGTTTGGACCCCACTGTACATGAATTGACTTTATTCACTATTCAATCTAATGAAAGCATCATCATTTTATACAGTTCTATATAAAGTAAGCAAATATCCTGTGTGCTCGCGTCTGTTTCTCAAGAACATTTATCTTATACTGTAAAGGCCTTCTGTAACCCATTTACTTACTCCACTATATCTGGGACTTATTTGTGCCTTTATAACAGAGTGGAACGCTGCAGAAAGCTTGAAAGTGTGTTTTAGTATAGGACTCTTTTACACTGAAGTCTGGGAGTGCTAGTGGAAAACAGTGTGGGTTGAAAGAATGAGGTTGACATATGCGCAACCCATGAAAACTCACGCTGCGAATGATGAATCCATTTGATCAAGTCACTTTTTTGTTTCAGACTCAAAAGAGACATCGGGACCTTTAAATTAAACAGTCCCGAAGACAGTTAGACTTAATGGAGTATTAGTATTCAAATAGAGGAGTTCGTTCCCCTGGGAATGTCTATGAGCTTTTTAGTCTCAATTGCTCAATGGCTCATGGGAACAGGGAGATGCGTTATGGATGGTGTTTAGAGGCAAGTGTCTGATGGGTGCTGGGATAATGCCAGAGAGATGCCGATCTCCGCTTTTAATGGAACGTCTATCGTTGTTTCAAGTGATCAGCCTGTCACATCAAACTGCGAATTTTGAAGCTTTCAACGGCTCTCCTTACCCACATCAATCTAAGCGTCAAAAGCAAAAGGTAGAGACGACAAACGCGCGCGCCGAGGGTCAGCCAGGGACACGGATACTACCGCTGGAACAAACACCTCATCAAATGTCTGCCAATACAAGCAGCATCTTGCGCGCGAGAGAAATGTGATGGGAATTGCATTTATCAGAGCTGCTTCTCTGTCTCCTCTTGATTTAAAAAGGATGGAAGGATTGGGCGAAATTGTGTTTGCTTGCATTACGCTGTTATTGTGTCAATTTTCCACCCCAAAAACAAAGCAAGGGAAATATGCGTGTCATATTTTATTTTAAATTGCCAGACGTTTCCTTATATTCACAAAAGACCCTCTTGCTTTGGCTGCTGTCGACAATGACAGTTTGAGTGAAAATTGAAGCCGTTGTTGTCTGGTATCCTATCAGGGAGGCGTTTTAAAAATTGAATCAGAGGTGTGCCTATCGGAGGTTCTCGTTTACGCCTTGCCCTCAGATGGAGACAGAAACAGGAGAGGACATGGGAAAAAAGGCGGCGGTGTTTCATGTGTGCTAGTTCACCTTGTAGAGGTGACACCATTTAGCATATTAAGAGCATTTTAAACAGGTGCAGGTAGACACGGTTCTCGGTAATCAGCTTTTCTGATGTAAGCTCCTGATACATGGATTTTACAGACTCTCCAATGTCAAGGTCCTCTTCTCCTTTGTAGTAATGCCGGAATACGGTGCAGAGATGTCAGGCGCATGTACAGACAGCTCTGTGGCACATTGTTTTTGGTTTATTAAGGTTATTTGCTACCTTTTGACTTATTCATGTGGTAAGTGGGTCAATGATATGAGTTTTTTTTCTTCTTCCAGATCTTTTAATTTAAGAATACAATTCCACCTATGTGTTTTGCCTTTTCTTAATTAAAATGAAGAAACATGGTATTATAATAAATAATTATTTAATTATTACACAGTTTGGCATAATCTTATTAAATATTTTAATAAAATAAAACTGTAAATCTCATAAATCTCATGTAGTATGTATATGTATATACACACACATACACAGACATTAAAGTTTTAGATTATATAAATATCATGTCACCACACCACATGAGATTTAAAGAATAGTTTGCCCGAAAATGAAAATTTCCTGATTATTTACTCACCCCCAGGCCATCCAAGATGTATATGACGTTCTTTCTTCAGTCGAAGAAAAATTAAGGCTTTGGAGGAAAACATGCCAGGTTTTTTCTCTATGTGATGCAAGTGAACAAGGTTCACCATAGAAGTAAAACTAACATGAAACTAAAAAAAGAAAAAGAAAAAGAAAACGTAACACGTTTATGGTAGTTTTAATGGGTCACAGACACTATTCTAATTTAACATTCAAATCTTTCTGGTTGACAAATGTTCTGCTTGTGGGGTGGTTCATATACGGCAGGTTCAGAAATTAACAAGGGCTTGTGGCAAAAATGCCACCAAAATGAACAAAAATGCCCCATAAATTCAAGACAAAGAATCAAAAAATGCATTGCACAATTGAACAACGTATTACGGCTGTCATGATTAAAATTACGACAAATTTTACGCGCTGTTTTGCGCAGTGTTGAGCTTTATAACCAATCAAACGAATTTCTGTCAAACATAGGATTGCACTTTTATACTAATACGGTGATTATAAAAATTGCCTTTACAGAAATCAATTCCAGGGGGCAACTATTGCCCTTTAAAGGTGCATTGAGCAATTTTTGATATATGAAAGCACCAAAACAATCACCATACCCCAACAGGACCTTGCCCCTATTTTGATATCTCCGTCCCACACTTACGTACACAACCCTGGCATGACGACGATCGTGGAAACAACAAAGATGACACACAAGCATATTCAAGTATTTTAATAAAATAAAACTGTAAATCTCATAAATCTCATGCATATATATATACACACATACACAGACATTAAAGTTTTAGATTAATATAATAAATATTATAAATATCATGTCACCACACCACATGAGATTTAAAGAATAGTTTGCCCGAAAATGAAACCGTCCTGTGCATTTAAATTGAGTGCTCTCTTCTCTCTATTATTACAAGGTTTGCCCCTTACTGCTGATTGGCTATGAGTGCGTTTCGGGACTCGGTCCGAAACTTGTCAAAAGCGTATTTCAAATATGGCTTAGTGCAACCTTTAATGGAAAAGGTAATGCAAGGTGCATACAATATGTCACACAAGAGGTTGTGAACTAAATCGAGCTGAAGAAGTATATAACTTCTTATTTTTTTCTGAAAATGACTAATCGTTTCACTAGAGAAGAACCATATATTAGTTGGCTGGAGCTGTGTGGATTACTTTGAAGCTGCCTAAATATAGATTTTGGAGTGTCAAAAATGATCTACGTTGAGCCTTGTTTACTTGCATTTGATGGAGAAAATTCCTGAAATGTCTTCCTCCAAAACTTTAATTTTTCTTCGGCTGAAGAAAGTCATATACATCTCAGATGGTGAGTAAATACTGTATGTTTTCCAATATTTTCAAAATATAGGTGGATATATAAACATATTGGAAACTAATTTGAAACTTTACTTGAAATGGGTTTTTCAAAACCATCTGAAACCAACAGGAATACATTTTTAAATATTTATTATTTTCTTTATCATGGACACTCATACATCACTGACCTAAGTTTTAAAGAGCATTTGAAGGACTAACCATCAAGCCAATGGCTGATTGACAGCTGCTGGCCAGACTTTGATGCACCATCTTGACAACTGCACCAAATCATCTCAACAGAGAACTAGCCGCTCATTATAACACAGCCCAAACTTTGTCTCTCGCAGCTGTTTAATGGCTCTTTGCTTGTTTTTGTTTTTTTGTTTTTCGCTTTTTGCCGTAAGGTTATTGCACCTTTATGGCTGATCGGGGGGTTGGAATAATCCTCGACATCTGTTCGGGGAGTGGGTGGGGGATGCCGACGTTTGCCTTTTTATTTACCGGACCGGGCCTCTCGGCTCATCCCCCCAGCTCTGAGGTCGGCATGTTGACTTTTAATGGGAAAACGATAAAGAAGAAGAATCTCAAATGGGCCTCAAGGTCAATGAAGGAGTTTCGCCCCCAGCTATCTTTCTGCCTTGTAAAACAAACATTACTCACAAGCACTGCAGTAAATTAGCACCGTGCACCAAAGACTTATTTTATTTTCTTAACCGCACACATTAACTCTTTTAAATGAGCGTTTAGTGAGATAAAGTTTTCTCTTTTTTAATTAGCACAAGAGTTAAGTGCTGCAAAACTTGGTTCATATTTGAGAAGATCTTGTTTATAGCTTATGAAAAATAAAACATAGTAACTCATCTGTAGCATTTTCAGTTTGGCAAGCCAGACAAGTGTGTATGTGTGTGAGAGTGTTTTTTTTACCCTTTTCATTATGAAGAGGTTCTCTTCCTCTTCTCCATGGTCATATTCCACAGGTTCTTCCTCTCGTCCTTGTCTCTTTCCCTCTGGCCCTGATGACAGGAGGGCAGAACGTTAATCAGAACAGCGCTATCTCTCAGACAGCACCTGCAGGCCATCGCCAGCTCTTGCGTTTTCTGTGTGGGCACTGCCAGTCTTGGCACCCTGGTACCTCAAGGGATGGCTCTACTGCCAACTGTGACAGGATTAAAGCATAGACTTACCGACTATAAATATATATTACACCTCCTAAGGGCAACTGAATACCATTGGTTGTTGGGAATCGAGTAGAATTTGGGCTATTATTGATAGGCTTACAGTGCTTAATTAGGTTAGTAAATAAAACCTTGTCAAGCTCAGAATATTGAAATTGATTGTAGTGTGATGGATTCACATTATGCAGACTGCTTGACGTAATGTTCTAGAAAGCAAGCTTATTGATTGACCATTTTTTTTGGGGTGGGGGGGTGAGTCGCTATTTAAGTGATTTCAATGAAAAGCCTTTTGACTTTTGACTTGTAATGAAATGAATGTAGATAACTTGTATGCTGTGATTAATCTTTTCTATCTGCATGTAACATTAAATTAAAACTGCCAGAAACTAGTTTCAAGAAAACATTGCTCATCACAAATGCTCTTGAACTCTGTGTCACTATGTTGTGGCAACGCTTTTCTTAAGGCTGTTTATTCCATTTCATCTTCATTTATCCAGAACAATGCGTTAAGATCAGTAAATAATTGGAGTCCTTTTGATAACATCATTTGTGTCCCTCCGCATTTCCTGCTGTCTTTGTATGACAAATGCCCTCAGTCTGAAATGAATGGCTGGCTGTCACAGGTAATCACGAGGTTGCTTGTCAGTACTCGGTCTGCTTTCATTTCCCATGATTAGCTTTGTGAAGGAATGATGGGATACGTTTCACTCATCCACTTGTCTCTTTTGTTGGGTGACAGTGATGACTGGGTTAACATCGGTACCAGAAATCGCATCATCTACTGTCATGCTTGTTGTGCATCCCAAGAAATAATTTCTCTTTTGTTACAGCAATCAAAAAGCCAGAATAAAGGAGGTTTTCGTGTCATTCACGTCTTAATGTAATATAATGTGAGCTTCAGACAATGCAACTGCTTTCACAAAATTTGCTGAACGCAATTTCCGCAGTGCTGTTCTTGGTTTCTTCGACATTTGAAATGCTTGTTCTAAGCTTAATGCATGTTTATTTCTGAGTGCACTTTACAATCCATTCATTTCAGTTTATTAATGCGCATGTGTTAAAAAGCAGTTGATATTCTCTAACAGTAACGCCTACCTGTCTTTCTGTCTTCTGTTTGACAGGAAATTGCAGCATACTTGATAACATTTGAAAAGCATGAGGAATGGTTGACAACATCCCCTAAAACAAGGTAAGAATACCTATCAGTCATTCGACCATCAGAAATCTCTTTCAGGTTTCATCGGCGTGATGCTCAAATGAAGCCATTAGCTGGAGATTCCCTCGACGGCCCACTTGAGGATCTCCGCTATCTTAAAAGTTGGGTGTTTGATATTGGTGGACATTGATGGCAGTTTCAAAAGGTTTACTTCTTTTAGGAGTTAGCCTGACAGGTAATGGATTATTAATGTGGACTAATAACTGCAAATAGCCTATTAGCAGAGCTCTTAGCTCAATGCTCTGCTCTCATTTCTTCTGCGAGTGCGATGGTAATGTGTTCATATCTAACAGCAAATTAAACGTCCTCTAATAAATGAAGGTGTGAGCTGAAAGCTGTCTAGCTGCTCCGAAGTAGATGGTAGGTGTTGACTGACATTGAAGAGGGAGAAGTGAGCACGCCACGTTTATGCTCGCACGCACCTGAATCAATCTGTCATCTCGGTTTATGGCTGATAACTCGCCTTGGGGTCTGAAGCAGCTCTGGTGAATCTACATGTTCCCAAACCCCACAAGAGTAAGATTTGTGTATTTTTAAATAGACTGACTATACACTTGATTGGCTGGAAGCCAGACCAGCAGTGGTGGATTTGAGGTGTAATGGAGTGGCACTTATCCAGCATCAATGATGCTGCTGATGCAGACGGCTAGGAGTTAGATGGGGAAATAGGTTGCCGCTGTGGCCATGCTGGCTGTTTGGCCTGGAACAGCATGAGTGTGTACTGTTACTTTAATGTTTAAACTAAATTGCACAGTGTGCAGACAAATTAAATTAAATTAAATTAAAAATATAAAATAAAAAGAAATAATGATAAGTAATATGCAACATTTGTCGGCTGGTCCTTGTAGCCCTGTCCACAGTAGTTGATATATATTAAATATAGCTGATTATATATTTTGGTTTAGTTCACCTTCAGCGCAAAAAATAAATAAATAATAATAATAATAATTTAAAAAAGAAAACTTGGGGCACAAATCTGTTAAAAATGGCACAGAATGCAAAACAATAATAATAATAAAATAATAATAATAGTAATAATAATAAAAGAAATAATAATATGTCTCTGATATATAATATACAACATTTTATTAACTGGTTGTTATAAATTAAATATAGCAAATTATATATTTTGGATTAGTTCATTTTTAGTCCAAAAAAACAAACCAAAACAAAACAAACCAAAAAAAGACTTCGGGTCAAATGTAGTGCATGGTTGTTTTAAAAAAAAAATAATATAAAAATATATATGTATATATATGAAGAGTTTGGTTCCAAAATGCTATAAATCCATTTTGATTAATTTGAGTAAAAATGTTTTCTTTACCAAGAAAGTGGCAAGATGAATACCACTACTTTTTCAAACTGTTAAAATGGCTCAGAATGCAAAAATAAATAAATAAATAAATAAAGTAAAATAAAATAATATGTCTCTGATATATAATATACAACGTTTTGTCAAATAACCCCCATCTCCCCTTTTTCACAAAAAAACTTTATATTGATGACACTTGTGTGCAAAAATAAATAAATAAAATAAATACAAAAATTAAATAATACTAATAAATAAAAAAAATAGTAATATGTTTATGATAAGTAATATGCAACATTTTGCCAGCTGGTCATTGTAGCCCTATCCACCGTGATCTCATTTGTTGGGTCAAATATGTTAAAAATGGCACAGTGTGCAAAAAAAAAAAAAAAAAAACTGTACTCTGGAAATGTGTTGTATCCCACTTGGTTAGGACAGAGTGTAGGAGTGTCTTCAGTCACCAAGAGTAAAACTCAATCCGCACAGACAGTAGATGCAACCAATCATTACAAAGAGATAAGAGTAGGAAGGTTACTTGAAGGTAGGGGAGATTTTTGGGAAAAACTACATTTAATTTATCCTCCGATGCACAATGTCAGGTCTCTTATGGTGTAATATTTTAAGAAGCTTATAGTGTGGGCACAAACACTGTGTATCAGTGTGTACGTGCCAGGGTTTAAGTCTGTGTGTTTCTTCCGTCTGTTTTTCCTAGCCTCAGGTTAAGCCCTCCAGTCTCCTGTTCCATCCAGTTTGTCGAAACAGAACAGTGCTTTCTCCATCTCCCGCCTGCTTCCAGAAGGAAGTCCCACTTCTCTCCCAATTAGAGAGAGCCGATCTTATACTATTAGACAGCTCAGAGTCCCTTCTCCTCAGTGCCAGACACTAGAAACTGCTCACTCTCATGCTTTCCTCCAGTCTGCACATAGGAAGTGCTGGGCGCCGTCGGCACAGAGTAAAACCAAAGCTGACGAGGGATCCCAGCATCTTTCACGCTTGTTCATAGTATATTAAACACAGTGTCATCTCCCTCTCTCTATATATATCTCAATTTCTGTTTTCCATCCTATAACCGACTAGTCGGTGTGTGAGGCTGACAAGTTTATCATGATTTTTGCATGTTATAGACAATCAAATGGTCATTGCATGATCTTTGATTACTGCATCACATTTGCTTTTTGATATAAAAAAGGCAAGAACATCTCCTAAATAAACGCCCCATGATAATTGGGATGATCGAGGTCAGATGACCCCAAATCCAGCCTAATTATACATGGTCTCCATAAGAAAAATTAGTCAGGCAACAAACTACTTGATTTTGAAAAGATGTCGTTTTGCATATCCCTATTAACAATCCTAATTCATGTGCAAATGGACTTTGAGTACTCCAACTTCCTCCCAATTTTTCTCTCTGCCTGTAAGGGACATTGATAATGGCTGGACATAAAGCAAAAGCCAATTATAAGACATTTCCTTGTGTAATTGCTAGAGATGAGTTGAAGAGCACCCCGTCGGCTTTTTATCTCCAACACAAAAAAATGAGCCCATGAATAAAGTGTACTTCTCTGCGCTCACTCATTACAGGCTCTGCGCTCAGTAATGTGTATTATCACTGGCTAAAAGGAGGAGCTCTAGTGCACACTGTATGCAGTGGAATGTTGTAACGGCGGTTATGGCACACGCTCAGGGCTTTTTGGATCTAGAATGGTGACCAGACAGTGATCCTTTAAAGACTCTATAAAATCAAAATGAAAGTTTTGTGGCTTGTAGTCAGTGTCTTGCAACTTTAAAGCCATCAAGTGCAACTCTGAAAGAACTTTTTAAGAAAAAAAAAAAAGAACTTTTACCAGATATACACATTTAAAAAGTGTCAAAAAATGATGAGTCACTTATGAATGGTTGTTTTTATCCTATATGTATATGTATGTATGTGTGTATAAATCTATATAATGAGATCGCCCCTTCTCTTCTAATAGCATGGTTCTTATAGTTTTTTTTTTTTTAATTCATTTTTTTAAACAATGTACACACTGATACAATGTAAAAAAAAAAAAAAAAAAATGTTTTATAATATACGAAGTACCTAAAACCTAAAACTAAAGTCAAAAATTTTGGAGTCAAAAGTTTTTGAACACTAAGATTTTTAATGTTTTTTTTTGTTTGTTTGTTTGTTTTTTAAGTCTCTTCTGCTCACCAAGCCTGCATTTATTTGATCCAAAGCACAGCAAAAACAGTAAAACTTTGAAATATTTTTACTATTTAAAATAACTGTTTTCTCTTTAAATATATTTTAAAATGTAATTTATTCCTGTAATTTCAATGCAGATTTTTATGTTCATGGTTTTATGTTGAAAACAGCAGAGTAGAATTTTTTCAGTTTTTTTTTGGATGAATACAAAGTTCAGAAGAACAACATTTATCTGAAAAATACATGTTTTGTAACATTATTAATGTCTTTATCATCACTTTTAATAAATTTAAAACATCCCTGCAATATTTCTAGAATTGAAAAAACTGACTCCAAGCTTTTGAATGGTGTAGTGTATAATGTTACAAAAAGCCTTTTTATTTCAGATAAATGCTGATCTTTGGATCTTTCTGTTCATCAGCTGTTTTATATATTGATATTAGTAGTAATAAAAAATGTTTCTTGAACAGCAAATCAGCATTTTAGAATGATTTCTGACGGATCATGTGACATTGAAGACTGGAGTAATGATGCTGAAAATTTAGCTTTGATCACAGGAATAAATTACATTTTAAAATATATTAAAAAAGAGAACAGTTATTTTAAATGGTAAAAATATTTCTGAATTTTACTGTTTTTGCTGTATTTTGGATCAAATAAATGCAGGCTTGGTGAGCAAAAGAGACTTCTTTAAAGAAATATTACAAATCTTACTGTTCAAAACCTTTTTAGATTTTTAGAACCAGATGTGGTTGTGTACCACCTTGGTATAAACAGAGCCATGCTAACTAGCAATCCTTGATCCTTCAGTAAACACAAGAAAGAAACGGCATGTTGAGCTATTTAATCTGGTCTTTTTAAAGTTTTGCTGAGTTTAGGATTCATAGAATTCTGTTATAAGCACTCAGTTATTTTTTAAAGTGTACATGAGGGATGGCTTGATGAATATTGTTTATCAGCATGTGGTGGTTTTCATTTAGCGTGGATATTTTAAAAGAGAGGCAGAGCCGGAAAGTGAGAGGCAGTTGACATCTGGGCTTTTTCTGAAAGCTACACTTTTTTTTTCCGGTGGTCAAGGCAGGGTGGAGGTTAAGGTTCAAGGGTTATGAGAGGGGGGATGTGGTTAAGTGATTTTCTTGCAGTATGTCTACTGCTCCTCCTCCTTCCCGGTGAAAGCCAACAGGTCTAAGGCGCCAGGCTACAGGAACTGACTCAGCCTCTGGGCAGGCCAGGCTGGAGAGAGACAAGGGAGGCAGAGGTCAATGGGCCATGGAGAGTGTAATAGCTAAGCGGTAGGCCATGCATGTATGGAGGCGTAGCCCAGGGCTCTGAACACACACACATACGCACACAGGCGCACACATACAGTACATACAGAACAAACATGTGAGAATCGAACCAAGCCTGTGATAAGACAGAGGGAATATTCTATTCGTATTACCAAGAGATCAGCCACTAGAGAGAACCACAACAAACACACTGAAAAAAAAAGACTTGTGCATGATGGAAATGCAGTACAAACACAGGAATAAACTCTGATTAATCTATATATACACTGCCGGTCAAAAGTTTGGAATAATTATGTTTTTTTTCTCTCTCTCTTATGCATATCAAGGCTGCACATACTTTATCAAATATACATTAAAAACAGTAATACTGTGAAATATTATTAAAATTTTAAATAATTTTCAATTTTAATATATTTTAAGATGTCATTTATTTTATTACATTAATATTATATAATAAATTTACTCCAAACTTCAGTGTCACATACTTCAGAAATCATTTTTAAATATTTTGATTTGGTGCTCAGTTATTAATGATGGTTCTTATTATCAATGTTGGAAACGGTTTTTGCTGGATAATATTTTTGTAGAAACTGATTTAACATTCACTGATGAATAAAAGGTTCAGTAAACTGAACAGCATTTATTTAAAATACTAGAAATGGTAGAAAAATACTTAAAATTTAAAAAAATCTTTTGTAAAACATTGTCATTTTTGATCACATATATATATACACACACACACACACACACACACACTGCTGTTCAAAAGTTTAATCAGTAAGATTTGTAATGTTTTTAAAGAAATCTCTTGTGCTCATCAGAGTTCCATTGATTTGATCAAAAATACAGGGAAAAAATAATACAATGAAATATTATTGCAATTTAAAATATCGGTTTTCTGTTTTATAAATAAAATTATTTATTTCTGTGATGCGGTTATCAGCCAAAATAGAAATCTTTTCTAACAATGTAAATCTTTACTATCATTATTTTTTATCAATTTAACACATCCTTGCTGAATAAATGTATTTTTTTTTTTCTAACAAAAAAGAAAGAAACAATTACTCACCCTAAACTTTGAATGACAGTGTATATTGTTACAAAAGATTTCTATTTTAAATAAACGCTGTACTTTTTAACGTTTTATTCATCAAAGAATCCTGGAAAAAAGTTTGACGAGTTCCAAAAAATATATATTAATAAAAAAATATTAAGCATTGATAATAAATCAGCATATTAGAATATTAGAATGATTTGTAATGGATCATGTGACACAGAAGACTGGAGTAATGATCATGAAAATTCATCTTTGCATCACAGGAATAAATTCTAATTTAAAGTATATTAACATAGAAAATTACTATTTTAAATTGCAGTAATATTTTACAATATTAATGTTTTTTTCTGTATTTTTAAACAAATAAACGCAAGCTTGATGAGCAGAAAAGACCTTTAATTACTGTAGAATTATTTCTGAAGGATCATGTGACATTGAAAACTTGAGTTATGGCAGAGGAAAATTCAGCTTTGCCATCACAGAAATAAATTATAAATGAAAAAATATCAATTATTCCAAACTTTTGACTGGTAGTGCACAAAAAAAGTTCCTCATAATTATTATGGTTTGCTTAGGTCCAGCGCTGTGTCTTTAAATAATCCAAGGCCGAGCGCTGTGATTGATGCATTTGGTTGCTGTAATGAACATTCCCTTTCAGACAGGAAGTGCAACAATGGTTAAAATCAATAAGACCGCTTGCACGCCGGCCACTGGAACAACACTACAGCTAATTCAGGCCATACCTGTCAAAGCTCAGAAAATCTCCCACAACTCCAGTGCTCCGCACTTTAATTTACACTGGCGGCCACCTCCTTTTCCATTTCTATTAAAAGGAGAGCTCTGCATTAAGTGTTAATGAAAGCCGGAGCCGCCTTGTGATTTAGGTGAGCTCGGCTGAAGCCCCGCAGCGCTGACTGCGTAAAAAGAGCCGGGATTCACTGCTTTTTCAACACACGCACGCACAAAATCACATACACACTTCCGTTAATGAAAAACTCTTTAGTCTAGACTAGAGAAATAAGATTATTAGCACTGAACATCAGAAGATTGAACATGCTAATACTTGCGTTCCGACAATCTGTGCAAACATCTTAAAGAGGTGTTTCTTTTTTAGTTCAGGTGCTTGTATGATATTTATTAATGCTTCTTTCAATTCACAGTAGGGATCATTCTGAGTCAACATAAGCTAGCTTTGCCTTCAAGTGTCTTTGTTTATAAGCTAATGTGAGATGGAGGTCCTGGATGATTTATAGACAAACTTGCTTTCAAGATCTAGTTCATTAATGTTTGAGGGCGAGCTGAAGCACCTGTCCTTCACTCAGCTTCATGCACTATGCTGGCTGGCCTCAGGTTTACGTCATATGTCTCTGGAAGGAATCCAGCAATACTGTTCTCTCATTATTGCCATCCCACACCTTAGTCCTTGACTGAAAATAGGACAAAGGTACCAGTCCGCCTAGAAATATATTGTTTACAAGATACCCGGCGATAACATGGAGTGCTTTTGAGGGAGAACTAATCACTGGATTTGCAGGGTCATAACGTCAGATCTTTTTTTGTTTGAGGAGCTTAGAAGAAAGCAAACTACTTATCTATGAGCATTATTGTATATCCAGCTCGGTTTGGGTTTTGAGTTGCTATATGTCTCGTAAATATCTGCTGACATTGGTTTTGGTGTAGTCTATACATTACCTGTTGTATCCCAGGAGAAAAAATGAAAGTTATATGGGTCTGGAAGAACATTAGGGTGATTAAATACTGGCAGAATTTTCGTTTTGAATTAACTGTTCTTTTAATGTTAATTTAAGGAGATGCTAGTAACCTCAGCTGTCATATTAAACACTAAACGGACAAGATTAGTTTTCAGAACAACGTCTGAGTTAAATTATTAACAGAGAACGTCTTTGATTTAATATGCTGGTCCGAGCACGATTGGGATCTCTGTAATTATTGTTAAGATTAAAGTATGTGTATTTTGGTTGCATACATCATGAAACCCATAAAATAAACAAGACGTATATACACTACCAATCAAAAGTTTTTGAACAGTGAGATTTTTTGTTTTTTAAAGAAGTCTCTTCCGCTCACCAAGTCTGCATTTATTTGAGCAAAAGCTGTAATATTGTGAAATACGTTTATTATTCAAAAAACTGCTTTCTATTTGAATATATTTTAAAATATAATTTATTTCTGTGATCAAATCTACATTTTCAGCATCATTACTCCAGTCTTCAGTGTCACACGATCCTTCAGAAATCATTCTAATATGCTGATTTGCTGTTCAAGAAACATTTATTGTTAATATTATTATTTAAAAGAGTTGAGTAAATTTTTTTTTCAGGATTCTTTGATGAATAGAAAGATCAAAGACCAGCGTTTATCTGAAGTAAAAAGCTTTTGTAACATTATACACTATACCATTATTATTAAGAATTATAGTAATTAATACTTTTATTTAGCAAAGATGCTTTAAATTGATCAAAAGTGATGATACAGGCGTTTATAATGTTGCAAAAGATTTCTATTTCAGATAAATTCTGAACTTTGTTTTCATCAAAGAAACCTGAAAAAATCTACTCTGCTGTTTTCAGCATAATAATAATAATAATAAATGTTTTTGAGCAGCAAATTAGAATATTAGAATGATTTCTGAAGGATCATGTGACTGGAGTATTGATGCTAAAAATTCAGCTTTGAAATCACAGGAATAAATTATATTTTAAAATATATTCAAACAGAAAACAAATTTTACCGTTTTTGCTGCACTTTGGATCAAATAAATGCAGGCTTGGTGTTTTTTACTGTTCAAAAACTTTTGACTGGTAGTGTACGTAGCATATTTTTGATATTATATACACTACCATTCAAAAGTTTGGGTTTGGCGAGATTTGTTAATGATTTTGAAAGTTAGCAATTTAAAATAACCATTTTTGATTTAAATATAGTTTAAAATGTAATTTATTCCTGTGGTGGCAGAGCTGAAGTTTCAGCAGCCATTACTCCATTATTATTATTATTATTATTATTATTGTTGTTGTTATTATCAGAGCTGTATAGTTATAAGCAATATGTGACTGATTTAGTTATCTTTTTACTTCAGATGGGATACTAGCACAGCTTGAATCACTAACTATTATTTTACCTAGATAGTTGACAAAATGGCCTAACTCCATAATGAAGGTGCACCAGGCAACACACACAAAAAATGTAATGTTAGTTATGGTGTTCAATAAAGGTCAAAATAAAATAAAAAAGAACAGTGGGAAACAATGTCCCATAAACAGTTATTCCTATCTGGAAAGGATTAGATTTCTCAGAGGACTCCTGAGTTAGCCAAAAACTGTCAGGTAATTTGCTCTGTAATTTTTACAGAGGTTGTGTAAGAAAAACCCAGACTGCATTCGATTCAGATGGGATTAAAATCACAAAGTATGTTTACCTGATCTGCTCAGGGGAAACTAGTCTAGTCTTGGGCTTTAATCTCATATTGGTTAGTCTGTGCTTGTGTTTGAATGTCTCTGTAGTGGCTTGTTGTGGATGCAGGAACAATAGAGAAGTTGAGCACAGCTTGCTGATGCTTCTTATGTTAAAGCTATAAAACAGTAAGTGGCTCTTTTCTGACCTGCAATGACATTGTTGTCTTCCACCCTCATGACTTCATGCAATACTCTTCTGCTTTTCTGTTTCTCTCTATTTCTCACTGTTTTGCTGCTCCTCCCTGCTCCCTGTCCCAGCATCCACTCCAGCACAGCTCCCAGCAGAGCACTCCAAAAGACACAGCTTTGATTAAAACCTACAGCAACACCGCCAGCGCAGACGAAGGGCCCAAGCTATGACAACACAAATGGGCACACAGTCCCAGCCACACTAACAGCAAATTGCATTTGCAACAACTCAAGTAAATGAACACACACTCCACAGCAACACTTAAATTAGTACGCTCTCCGTCAAATGTTTTTATTTGTGTGTGAGCGTATTTGTGAGAGTGCGTGTGCCCGTTTGTGTTGCCGTCTCATCAAGCATCAGTTGAGTGCCACTGTGCTCAGTGTGTCTGGAGAACGTGTGTTCAAGGTCTGACCAAGCTCATGTCTGATGCTTTGTAGCACCCATGGGCTGGTGCCTGCGTAGAAGAAACGAAAGAGCAGAAAAACATTGCACTTGCACTTTCTCATTGTGTCTACCTAATTTGTATTCTTGCATGACAATCATTTTACCCTCAAATGTCTATGTCATTTTTTATATATAATTTTTTATTATATGTTATTAAACAAACTATAAATAAAAAATAAAATTAAATTACAGATAAAAATCACAAAGTATGTCTTTTAAACATAAATTTACCTGACCTCTCCAGGTGAAATGAATCTTTAGTCTAAATAGTAATATAATATAATATAATATAATATAATATAATATAATATAATATAATATAATATCATATCATATAATATCATATAATATAATATCTGGCTATTCCCTTANTACCTGACCTCTCCAGGTGAAATGAATCTTTAGTCTAAATAGTAATATAATATAATATAATATAATATAATATAATATAATATAATATAATATAATATAATATAATATCATATAATATAATATCATATAATATAATATCTGGCTATTCCCTTAGATGTAATAATAATAATAATTATTATTATTAGTAGTAGTAGTAGTAGTAGTAGTAGTATTAATTATAATAGTTATAATAAATTCCGAATGCATTTTATTATAATATAATACATTGCAAATTTTGTAATATAGCAATTTATTATATTAGAAAAAATATTATTATTATTGTTATCATTGTTATTATTATTAGTAAATTTTACACCTATTATTGCTTCCATTGGGACATTATATATATATATATATATATATATATATATAATTTATACATAATTTTATATTATATATTATTAAATAAAATATTAAAAAATAAAATAAAATAAAAATAAAACAGATTACAATCACAAAGTATGGGCTCTAGTCTACTGGATAGTCTATAATATAATATAATATAATATAATATAATATAATATATAGGTATATCCTTGATATTATTTGATATTATTTAAAAAATGCAAACAAAAAGTAATTCAATTATTATTATTATTATTATTATTATTATTATTATTATTATTATTATTATTATTAGATTCTACACCTATTATTGCTTGCAATGAAAACCATTGGGATATAATACCCAGATATTATATTACTTATGATATTTATATATCATTTTATATGATATATTATTAAATAAATTATTACAAATAAAATAGAAATAAAAGTACAGAAATTAAAGAAAATTAAAGAAATTAAATTTCACAAAGTATGTCTGTAAAACACAAATTTACCTATATAATATAATATAATATAATATAATATAATATAATATAATATAATATAATATAATATAATATAATATATGGGTATGTACTTGATATTATTTGATATTATTGTAATTATTAGTTTTATTAATAATTGTAGTAGTAATTGTACTAGTTATAATACATTTCTAATGCATTGTATTATAATATAATATACTGCAAGTTGTATAATATTGCAGTTTTTATTATTATCATAGTTAGATTTTACACCTATTATTGCTTGCAGTGAAAACCATTTGGACATAATACCCAGATATTAGATTATGCTGTTACACATTTCAAAAAAAGATACTGGTCTTTTGTGTCTAGAAGCATTTGTGTTCATGTACTTGCATACAGTATGTTTTGAACCAGAATGAAAGAGAGCGACGGATGAAAGCGATGAAGCAGGAAGGCGTTTGAGTCTGAAGGCCACAGATATGTCAGCTCGGCCTATTAGCCAAAACCTCTGTAACCTTCCCCAGGTAGAGTGATTGAAGTTTAGCCAGACTGACGTCAACGCCCCCCATCCATCCACATGCCCTGAGAGGACACAATGCCCCATAAAAGAGCTGCCAAGCCTGGGGCCTGACCAAGGGCAACCATGCCACCCACTGGCCCCCTGGGCAAGAGCCACTCACACCCCGGAGGAAGATGGGAAAATAGAGAAAGCGAGAGAGAAGGGTAAAGAGAACGAGGACAGGGAGGAAGACGGACAAGTCAATTGGAGGAGAAAGAGAGTGGATGAAAAATGGAAAGGGGACAGAGAGTGAAGATGATGGAGGGATAAAGCAGAGGAAAATGGAAACATGTCGATAAGAAGAAAGCGAGTGAGTCAAATGGAGATGGGCTGAGTTATGATGGATGTGGTTTAAAGAAGGGAGGGGACATCACACATTGAGTAAAAAGGAAGGGCGAGAGAGAGAGAGAGTGCAGAAAAATGCAGAACGTCAGAATGGATTGAGATGGAGACTGACAGACTCGAGTCAGTCACATGGTTTAGGGCCTGTTTATGGAAACATATCCAGGCTAGAAATGAGCATGGGTGGCATCTCAAGCTTTATGCTTGGTTTATTTTATCTCTTATAGGTGTAGGACTCCTCAAAAAAAGTCTGGCATCGTTTGCTCATCCTCAGGTCGTTACAAACCTGTATGACCTTTTTTCTTCTTTGGTGATTGTGTTTTGTCCGTTTATTGTAAGTCAGCAGGGTCCAATGTTCTTTTGGACCCCACTGACTTTGATTGTATGGACAAAAATAGTTCTGCTGAAGAAATAAAGTCATACAGGTTTGGAACGACATGAGGTTGAGCAAATAATGACAGAATTTTTATTTACGGCTGCACTTTCCCTTTAAAATGTCACTTGCAAGCCAATCACAGAGAGGAATAGAGCTTCAGTAGAGATCAGTATAGTCTCTGTTGCTCAGAGATCAAACTGTTGCCCACACAGCAGCCACAGGAAATGCCTCTGCATGCCATTTGTCCATGTGCCAACGGGCAGAGAGCAAAGAGGTTAACCTGAAGAGATTCGGGCACAATTAAAGGAGCGTGACCAAGTGTAAACACTAATGCCGGCAGTGTAGGGGGAGGCTGCAGGAGGAGGCCCACTGAATGAGGGGATGGTTGAATAATTAAGCTGGAAAGAAAAGTTGATGTCAAGCAGGTGTTCAAGGAGAAAGTGTCAGCCAAGCGGGCCGAAATGGGGAGAAGTGCTGCCACTGCAGTGTAATAATAAAGACTTAATTCAATTAGTGCTTCTGCACCGGTGCACAGCACACTGGCGGCCTGTCAGCTCCAAACAGCCCCTGTACTGTTCTTCAGACATGGAAGCACACGCACATACACAATAGCATAGCTAAATGAATATACTCCTCCAGAATCCCCCAGTATCTCTCAATCCTCTGCTCCTCTTGGTTTCATATGCCACTGTCTTAGCTGCCTCAGCCCACCATGTCTGCTTTATCCTTCTCTATTCGTTGCGTAGTGGTGGGCATCTTCATGTGAAAAGTATCACAAATGTGATCATCTCAGTTCTCCAATACAGCTTTGAGCTTAAATGTGATGCGATCTGGAAAAAAAAACATCGGATGTTGCGCTGAAACGTTTTCAGGAAATTCGAAAGATAGGTTGAATGTCCTTATATCAATTTTTTTTTTTTAATGTCAAAATTAGGTTTTCATTAAATTATTATTCTATAACATCTTGTCTACTTTTTTGGTGCAGAAAAATAGCATTTTTTTGCATCAAGCAGAAATGGTGTTTTCTCTTACAACCACAAAAACAGTTAACCTATCAAAATAAACCACATAACATATTTAATAAATGTATATGCACATTCTCCACCAGTCCTGTGTAAACTACAGCACGCAGAGTTTCTTTCTTTACTTATTTTTTAATATCGTAAGATGGCGTGGCGCAACAACGCAGTCTGAAGTACTCACTTTTGCTCATCTCAGTCTGCTCAGTCTTGGTGATGTCAGTGCCCTAAACAATGCTATAACAAACTTTTTCACATCCAGAGGTGAAGGATCGGATGATGAAGTTACTAAAGAGGAGGAGTCCGATGACAGTCACAAACAGTTGCGCTGCACTCGCTTTTCTAAATGTAAACTACAAGGTACACTATTCATGCTATGTAAACACACAAGGGGTGATCAGAAATTCAGAGACTATGCCCATGATAAACAACGAAAAAGAACAAGTCGTCTCAGGGAGTGATTCGTTCAGTCACGCATGGGCGACATCCTATTAGGTTCTGTACTGGAATTAGTTCACCTGTTTCGAGTCTTCAGGTTTTTCGAGTCATTCGTTCATCTTACGGGGCTGTCACGTGATGCTGATTTTGCTAAAATTAATGAAATGACTCGAAAAAATGATTAGTTCATTTTGCTGAACGAGACTCCGAGTCGGTAAAATGATCCGAACTCCCCATCACTACTACGAATCGCGTCTACGTTCATCGTCTGTGTACTCCGGCTAAAAAAGGTAGGGTATGGCGAAAATCTTATTTTCTCTTACAACTTCAGAATCGTCCGACACATTGTACCTTTTTGTTTATAAACAGCGTATGACTTACTTACTTGCTCTTTCTTAGTCTTTGTGCGTTCGCTTTGTAAACACTGGGTCTGTAGTTCCTCCTACATTCGGTGTGACCTTTCGACATGATTCAGTAGTACGTAGCGTCGTGAACGTGCATGCCAGAACCTGTGCTACACAAGCTTTTGTGCTTTAAAAGTATACACCTTTTTATTTCCCGAAAAAAATTACAGATCGTTTCGCCAGATAAGACCCTTCATCCTCGGGTGGGATCGTTTAGAGCCCTTTGAAGCTGCATTTAAACTACATTTTGGAAGTTCAAAATCGAGGGCACAATTAAAGTCCATTATATGAAGAAAAATTCTAAAATGCTTTCCTCAAAAACCTTAATTTCTTTGCGACTGAAGACAGAAAGACATGAACATTTTGGATGACAAGGGGGTGAGTAAATTATTTGTGAATTGTTGTTCTGGAAGTGGACTTCTCCTTTAATTTCTTTTCAACTGAAGAAAGAAAGACATGGATGACATGGGGGTAAGTAAATTATCAGGAAATTTTAATTCCGGAGCAAACTAATCTTTTAATTTATTTATATATACACAATACAGTTATTTTTAGATAACGACACCCTTGTGGACTCATGCTGGATGAAAAGTACAGTTTCTGTGGGTGGGTAGAAACAGTGCCCCAGCAGGTTCTCTCCTGGCACAGTGAAGCTGGAAACTATCAGTCCTGCTCCATCTCCAAGCAGAATGGACGGGAAGCCGGGTGTTGTCTTGGTGTTATGTAAGGAGAAGGATAGAAAAATAGGATCTGGGTATGTTCCAGCGAGCTTCGTGAGTAACCTGCCCCACCACACTTCAGTGCCACACACAGACACCGGTCCCGTTCCATCTGCAGGTCTCCAGCAGGGTGGAGTGGCACAGGAAGAACACAGCGTGCCTTTGTGCGTGACCCTATGTGTTTACACAGAGCAACAGGACACACGCATGATGTTATCATTACACACATGCACATGTCCTTGGCATGCATGTTTATAAAAGGACATTTCCTTCGAGGGACATGAATTTACACTTGATTTAAAGGGTCCAACATTTCGCCACACCTGCCAATCATGGCCGGATTATATATTACTGTGCTCTTTCTGTAACTTTTTAAAAATGTTTGTGTTAGATCCCAGTGAAAATCATGCCACAATAGCACGTCAGCATTTCTATGTGTGTGGTGCAAACACACACGTGCAACCCACAGGGCCCCCTGTTACAGGTCATTAATCCAAATCCAGAACATATCAGTCTGGCCACGCTGTGAACAGTGTGCTGTCAGTCAGCGAGTCAGAGAGGAGCGATGCTGTGTGTACAGACACAGCCGGAGAGACATGCCGGAGAGCTCCTGGAATCAATAGCTTATATATAACCCTCATGACAGGCCAAGGCTCTCCTACCACTCACAAGTCACCGGCAGCAGGACAGCATGCTCCAGGAGTGGATGCTATTGATTTAGGGCACGACAGCACCCGGGCCAGTGTTCTACCCGTAGCGTGCGCTCTCCCTCTCCATTTCTCGTTCACTCGTTTCACTTTGTCTCCTTCCACAACTGCTTTTGTCTTTAGCAGACACACACACACACATAAGCGTAGAGGCTCACCTCTTGCAAAATAAGTGTTGCTTTACATTACTGTCATTCTGTTACATGAAACGTTGAGGACTTTAATGTATTCAGCCGCCTTGAGTTCTGACTGCAGGCCATAAAGCTTTTCCCTTCAAATGCTCCATTACAATCTGTGAAAGGACGGGCTTGGAAAGGGACTACCCATAATTAATTTTGCATCACTGAATTAATTGTCTAAAGTGTAAGAAGCCAATTGATAAATTATTCAGCCATTTTTAGTATGTGTGTTTGAAGGGAAGATGGGAGAGGTAAGAGCCATTTCAAATTGGAAAATTAATATTCATAACTTTTTTATGAAGTTAAAAATGGCTATCAATTCAAGGTTTAGAGGCGACTTAATGAACAGCCTGCGAAACAGGCAATTTCTGCTGGCGGTCAAACCGGATCTCTGATTCATACCTAATCATTCTGGTGTGTTTAGACATGGGATCGCAGTGTTGATCCTAGATTTATTTCGCTAAAATGGGTCAGAATTTTATCAAACCTCTGAAAATGTACGATGTGTGTTCTTTCCCTTACAGTAATTATGGAAATTATTGCAGTTCTGTTGATCTTATCTATTAGACATCTGAAAAAAGCAATTCTTGAGCTATTTTCATTCCGTTTTCATTTAATTGATTGTGTTTGGTAGAGTGAATGTTTACTTGTGAGCTTAAAACATAATCCAGCTAAATCAAGCTGTTTAAAACTAATGACAACACACTAAATCCTTCATTACAGTGCTTGCAAGGCAGTAGTGTATTGATATTCCTTAATCATTCCGTTCTTCAGTTTTCTGCCGGCCCAGCTGCAGCTCTGAGATGTAAGGTTGGCAGTATTACTATTATTTATTTATTCAATTTTATAGAAAAAATAAATATTTAAAGTCTGTACTCCACTTGACTTACATTATTAGAAAAAAAAAAACTCAGAAAACACAGAATTTAGTAAAAAAAAAAATTAAAACTGTAAATTAATTAGACAGGCGTTTTGATTAATAATATTTCATTTAACTATTAAAAAGAAAAAGAAAAACTAAAACAGAAAAAAAAATTATTTGGAAATAAAACAGATTTCATAGGGCCTTATAATTATAATTAATTTTTTGTGGTAATAAAAATAGATGAATAATCTAGTAAGTGAATAATAGCCTTTAAAATTACTTAAAATACATATATAATAGCAATGAAGAAATAATTCTTAGTTCAAAAGCAAGAAATCATATGGTTTTATTGAGCAAACTGTTAAAATACATAATGTATTATAAACAATAGTGCTAACATACATTACACATCACAACAAAGTCCTGCAGAAGGCGCCAATGGCCTGATTATTGTTTTTTCTACTACTTATTTAATACTTAAAGTCGTGTAAATGCAACAAAACCAGACAGTTATTGTTAACTGGTGTGGACGCAAATATACCCCACCACCACCATGGGCCACTCGATCCACAACGTTGACATCAGCAAACCGCTCACCCACACAAAGCCATACATGCTCTCTGCCATCTGCCCTGTACAGTGAAAACCGGGATTCATCCGTGAAGAGAACACCTCTCCAAAGTGCCAGATGCCATCGAATGTGAGCATTTGTCCACTCAAGTCGGTTACAACAACGAACTGCAGTCAGGTCAAGACCCCGATGAGGACGACGAGCATGCAGATGAGCTTCCCTGAGACTTTTCTGACAGTTTGTGCGCAAATTCTTTGGTTATGCAAACCGATTGTTGCAGCAGCTGTCCGGGTGGCTGGTCTCAGACAATCTTGGAGGTGAAGATGCTGGATGTGCAGGTCCTGGGCTGGGGTGGCTACATGTGATCTGCGGTTGTGAGGCCGGTTGGATGCACTGCCAAATTCTCTGAAACGCCTTTGGAGACGGCTTATGGTAGAGAAATGAACATTCAATTCACGGTCAACAGCTCTGGTGGACCTTCCTGCAGTCAGCATGCCAATTGCACGCTCCTTCAAAACTTGCGACATCTGTGGCATTGTGCTGTGTGATAAAACTGCACATTTTAGAGTGGCCTTTTATTGTGGCCAGCCTAAGGCACAC
>JAHKKF010512479.1:1170-17879 GCA_019740295.1 Labeo calbasu | reverse complement strand
ATCTTGATATGCCACACCTGTGAGGTGGATGGATTATCTTGGCAAAGGAGAAGTGCTCACTAACACAGATTTAGACAGATTTGTGAACAATATTTGAGCGAAATAGGCCTTTTGTGTACAAAAGTCTTAGATCTTGGAGTTTAGCTCATGAAAAATGGGGGTAAAAACAATAGTGTTGCATTTATAATTTTGGACAGTGTAGTTATCGTTGCATTTATAGCTATCGTTACCCTAGTTGCGTTGCTGTCTGTGCAGGGTCAGAAAGCTCTCGGATTTCACAAAAAATGTCTTAATATGTGTTCCAAAGATGGAGAAGGTCTTACAAGTTTGGAACGACATTAGGGTGAGTAATTAATGACAGAATTTTCATTTTTGGGTGAACTACCCCTTGAAGTATATCTCATTCACAGATGACAGAAAAACATATGTGCGTGTTTCATTTACGCAGCTCCAAAGCCTAAAATTTAAGCTTATCTTAAACTTTAATACTATTCTGCCTTGCAAGCACTCGTGTTTCCCTCATGAAATGCAAATGTAGTTTTTCTTATTTGGGAATGGATGGCTCAACATACAATATGAATGAATTTTCCAGGAGCATAATTGAGCCGTGCGCCTGTGTGTGCGTGCGCTGTAGATTTAGAGCGGGATTTGCTGCTGACCTCACTCTGAGGAGAGAGAGATGCATCAATATGATTTGGATATGATGATGTTGGAATGGACATGAAGAGTGTCAATTATTTACAGGTGATGTGCCCATTGAATTGGCAATGAAGTGGCCCATAAATTACCTCCCTCTGTAATCAACCCCTCAGGGAAAATAATGAAATAACTGCTGCAGGAGCAAGGGAACCGCTGTACAGCAAAAGCCTGTTTGACTAGGTGATTTTTGAAAGGATGGCTAACTTTTAGAATGACATCAGATTGTGAAAAAACTGAAAATTGCTAAAAATGCTGCTAAAATGTCCCTAAATCCTCCTGCTGTGAGGAACAGTCTGTACTTCATCCGTAACAAAGGAACGTATAGTTCAGACAGCATATTTGCGGTGATCATATTTAAAGTGTTTGGTTGTACTCTGCTTTTTTAATGGAATACGACTTAAAGATGAGTTTGCCCTAAACATGAAAATCCTGGCATTATTGACTGACTCTCACATCATTTCAAGCGTATGTGCTTTAGTTAATTAATTCCATGTTGCATGGAAAAAATCTTCCAATCCACTACTTTTTTTTTCTTTCTTACATTTATTGAAACTATCAACAAGTGTTAATTTAGTATAATTCTTTTTACTTTTTAATTTTATTATTGCCATTTTTATTTTGTTTTTAAAATATATCTGTGTAGTTTTTTTTTTACAGAATTAAATATTTTTTCAAAATATCTTTACATTTTCTCCTGCACAAAATATTTCCCTGCATAATTAAAAAAAAAGTTATTATAATTGTAAAAAAGTTCTTTTATAAAAATAGGTACTAAAGGTTTTTAACAATTACTTTTTTAATTAAATAACCTTTTTATTTTATTATTGGCATTATTATTTTATGTTTAAAATATATCTGTGTAGTTTTTTTTTCAGAAATAAATAATTTTTAAAATTGTCTTCATTTTTTCCCTGCACAGAATATTTCCCTGCATATAATTGGATTATTTTTTATAATTATTTTTTAATTTATAAAGGCCTCATGAGTTTTTTTTCTGCATGCAACAATATCAATAGGCTTAAATTGTAAAAAAAAAAAAAAAAAAAAAGTTTATGTATTTATTTATTCATTCATTTATTTTTTTTATTATTTATTTATGTGTAGAATATTGACTCAACTGAGCATGTAAAACATTTTTATTATTATTATTTACATATTTGTTTAACCTTGTTTTTTAATGTTTGTATATTACATAACGGTGGGTAAATTATAATATTTATTTTTGGGTGAACTGTTCCTTTAATCAGTAGAACCCACGATCTGGACTTGTCTTCCCACACTGGCTAGTAATTGGCAGAGCCGAGGGCGCTGTCTGCCAGGGGCTCCCAATGTGCGTTTTTGGATGGACGATGGGCAAGGGCCCATTTGAATTAACTAGTGCAAAATTTAATTATAAGGAATTATTTCTGGTCCGCTTGGTACCCTCTTTTATGCGGTTGTCTCGGGTGACAGGAAGTGATTTGGTGCTGGTCCAACATTGTGTCCCTCAACGTTACAGTCAGCCTTTTGTTGCACAGAGCACATGAAGAGGGCAAGCCAGTGTGTGTCTGCATCTGAGTGTGCCTATATCATATTATATATCAGTACAGGCCCATAAGGAGATCTTTGTGTTTATGTCAAAAAATCTGCACACAGACTGAGCTATTTTTAGCTTATTGCCTCTATCCTTGTGACCATCCGTGTGTGTGTGTAGTCAAGGCTGTATCGTCATCTCTTTCAAAGGAGTTTAGTCTCATCACACCCCCTCTCCCTGACCTCCTGTTTACCCTGATTCACACACAATAACATCAGTTCTTTCTCCCACATCCCTCCAGCTCCAGAAATCTGCTCTCTGATGTTATTTACGGAAACACTGAAGAGAAGAAGATTTCCCTCTTCTTCTTTATTTGTGATTATCTCGGTGACAAAGAGTATGAAAAACTGAAAGAAAATGAGGATCGTACCTACTGTTCCAGTGTCTGATGGTAAATCGCAGAGGGGCGGCAGATTTGGTTTGGTGTGCTTCCTCTTTCCTGCCTCGTTCTGTCAAAGCAGGTGATGTCACTCCACAATTAGGGCAGTGCAGGATTACTGCTGAGCCTGCTGCAGGTTTAAGGTTTTTATTATTTATTATGCATGAATGTGACACATCAGTATCCTTTTAAACATTCGCAAATAGCATGACACTTTAATGCTGTCATCTAGAGTGAGTGAGCATGCATTGTGTGTTAGTTTGAGTGGGTACCACATCGATCCTCAGGCTAAAGATGCCTAAACGCTGAATAAATACAGTATCCACTTGATTTAATATCCGTGCATTGTCCATCTGTGACAGATTTGGATGACATCTTCAACTGAGCTTTTGAAATCTGATTAATGAAGCTGATATTTGCACTGCCTCTTAGGTAGAGTCTGATTACTGAGCACTCATTCTATTTAGATTAGTTATTCAACAGAAGTCTTGCATGAACAATCTTTTGCCCATTCGCATGAATTTTGATCCATGTTTAAGATTATTCTACCCAAGAGCTGCTCACTCTGACAGGAAAGGGGCTAAAATCAGATATAACCCTGAGAGCAAAGCGAAATATACTTGTCTATTCGGTGATATCTTGTTTACTCTATGCTAAATGTCTTAAACAACTCTTTGGATATCCTTCAAAGATTCAGTGTCTGAAGAATTTTGAATCTCTGGAAAGCCAGTAGTCTCAGCCTCAGACGTCACGCCCACAGACCATTGGCTGGACGTCTGATTCATATCGGACACGAAATTGGAAACACTTCAGGAGTTTCGAAGTCGGCATCGGATTGGTTGATTTCTACAGGATTTCCAGGACATGTGTGTCACGTTCTTTAATGTTCTGCCTGGAAACCAAGATGCCGTAATGCCAAACCCCCTCACGAAAGAAGAATACCATTGTGTTGAATTGCCCTGTTGAAAAAAAACTGCATTGGCTGGTTAGGTGTGTATTGAAGCTTGGCTGCTGGTTTGAGCTGGTTTAAGGTGGTCCTTAGCAGGAGCTAGTTGCTTAGGACCAGCATAAACCAGCTCAAACCAACAGCCATGTTTCAAAACATTCCTAACCATGCTGGTTTTTTCAACAGGGTGTGACGATGAGCACTTACCAGGACCAACTAAACGCTGGATTTTGTGAAATATTTAAAGTTCACTGCATAGAATCTTCAAAATACGTCCAAGAGTTTTACATACCGGTCTGTTATTGTAAGGACATTTTCACGCCCCTAAACATGACGCGGCACAAAACTAAACCCATAGGTTTCCCTTTTTTGGGGGGTGTCAGGTCAGTACCTAGTACCCTGTACCCAACGGTACTTTTTTCTCTGTACTTTACTCTCAGTGTAATAACAAAAACATTTATTTCAGTGAAAAAACAAGTCAAAAAATCTCAATTTCAATATTTTGAACAATAGAGCCCTGCAATCTTTTTCTTTTCTTTTCTTTTCTTTTCTTTTCTTTTCTTTTCTTTTCTTTTCTTTTCTTTTCTTTTCTTTTCTTTTCTTTTTTTCCCCAGAAATTCTTGTGTTTTTATTTTTCTGATAATCAGATAAAGGCATTAAACCCTTTTGTTTTTTGGCAAACTAACAGAGGTCTACTGTTAAAATTAATACATGGAAGAAAAATTGTGTGAATATTCTGTTAAAATTTTTTTAATAATAATTGTAATATTTTTTCTACAGTTAAGTGGTCAATCTTGTTGTAATATTTATTTTTAGAATTTAATTGTTTTATTTAATTTGCCAGAAATAGGATTTCTATAAACATTTCTATAAACACCCACATTATATTGTACAAAAGTAATACAAGACTAATACATTTCTGTTACATGTTAAACCGTAGTTTTATTTTGACAGGTTGCCAGGAAGTTCTTGTGTGTATATACACTATGATATGATGCTAGTTCTCTCAAATGAAATGGTAAAATTCACATGAAGTGACTCTCACAGCAGCTCTGGAGATTAAGTACATGCGTTTATGTCGTCATATAGTGAGACGCAGATGCCGAGAATCAACAAGAGCGTCACGCATGCTTCAGTATGTGTGTAGTAAACAAAACCGCGTCTCCGCCATTTATTCATACAGAGGCAAACAGAACATGCAGGATTCATATTTAAACCGTCTTTTTACTTTTAATATTCACAGACACTAGTCCATATCGCGATTCCCCTAATATAATGGCAGGGGAAACACTGAAACGCAAGTTGCTTTACCTGTCAGTCATTTGGTCTCATGGGCAGGCCTTGGCCATTCAAACTGGCCAAGGTTCCCAGACCTTCTGCCGTCAGTCTGAAGGTCTGACTGCACGAGACTAGAAAACCAGCAACTAGTAATTTGAAGCATTCAGGAACTTGGAAACATGACTTTGATTTACAAAATTGTGTTAGGACAGTCAATTAGATTTAAGCTTGCAGTTTCAATAAAGGTTTTGTAATTATTGTGTACAGTACAATAATGAACATTCATTTAATTACATTTACTAAAAAATACAGTCTATTTTATTATATTCTTTAATATTGGACAGTTCGAATTGACAAGTAATTAGTTTTACTCTGACATGCAAATTCATTTAAACTTCTGTTAAATAGCATTTATTCTGATTATTGTTGGATCAGAACATTGTTTTAATTCAAATAATCAAATTATAGTAATGATGCATATTTTTCATTTCCTCTTCACTATGATTGACAAAATCAAAAACCTTTCATTGATGAGATTAAAACAGTAATTATAAGGTTAATTCAAAATATTGTGTTCAAAAGTTTTGCACACAATATGTCAACACTAAAACCTGCTTTTATTGGCTTACAACATGCAATCCAGTTGAACCCTTTAACTGTCACTCCTATTTTTGAACATAGACGTGAAAATGCACTTTGCAAAGTGAAATTTTTATAATTCATGACCAAAAATTTGATTTTGATGTACATTTTCCATGGTAATGCAATGTCTGATTTTAAAACGGTTTTCAAAGGATGACTTTTGAGTTTTTAAGTAATATATAATTTCTTATGATTTCTAAAGTGTGATAGGAATAAAGGCAATGAAGAAAGTCTTTTTGTGACAAAGGTCAGAACTCCTGTTATGATGTAGATTTTTGAGATGCACTCTTGCATAAATTAATCTATTACTTTTCCTACATAATTTGTAACACAAAACAGTGGTAAAATATCTACTTAGGACTCTTGGACCTTTCCAACGATATATAGTTTGTCATGATTAGATTTGGAATTATTTGTAATATGGTGAATTAATCTTAGGAGTCCCAGTGACGAGACGGTGACAGTTTTAAAGGGGTCATCGGATGCCCATTTTCCACAAGTTGGTTTGATTCTTTAGGGTCTTAATGAAAAGTCTATAAGAGGCTTTGGTTAAAATTTCTCAATGGTAGTGTAAAAAACACCCTTCTACCTTGCCAAAATCAGCTCTGCAAAAATCATTCTGGTCGATGTTGCTTTAAATGTTAATGAGCTCTGCTCGCCCCGCCCCTCTCTTCTCTCTGTAGAGTGACGAGCCTGTGTACTTTTATCTTGGACAGTTTGGTGCTTATCTGGTCAGATTTCTCTCTCAGTCTGATCTGGCTCACCTCGTTACGTTATTCTTTTGAGCTGTTCTCTGCTCACGCACTGTTCTCAGACCAGTCCATTTTCTCAATCCTCGATTGCAGCCCCATACAGAGGTGAGGTCTGTTTTTTCCTGAGAGTCCTGACCCACACTGAGTCTTCCTTTGGCAGTCCTCACAGGACACGGCTGGATGGCACTAAACCAATTCCACCTCATATGTTCTCACTGTTCTTTATCTAATCTGGCCCCTCCTCAGGATTCCAGCACGCCACATGATTCCTTTAAAAGGCTTAATTAAGGATCTGTGATTCAATCGCACTAATTGAATCACGGGCGGCATGCAAGGCAACGGCTGTTCAGAGGTTGAATCCTGTAAACATCAGCGCTAGATGACTGTCAGAGTAAAACTCAAAAAGTGAGGAGAGACCACAAAGAAGAAATGACAGGGAGAGCTGGGTAAAGAACGAGGGAGTGGGAGAAACTAGACAGGAAGTATCACAAGAAGATAGGATGGAGAAATTCGAAGGCAGAGCAGCGAAATAAGATTCTGCAAAGTATAGCACACTTGAACCAGTGTTATCTGTCTATTTTATCCACTTTCTTTCCACTCCAGCACAAGGCCATCATGACATACAATCACAGGTTTGATCCTGATATCCTCAGAGCTGTAACACACACATACACCGTTTCTGGTTGCCTGTATAATTTTGTTTTTGTCTAGCATTGTGCGTGTAGCTTTATAGCCAAGTGAAAAAGTTTAAAAATAGCTTCCCTTATAAGTTAAGAAGTCAGTCAGACCACATTTTTTTCTGCTTGCATTACAATAATTGATTATTTAAAGGGCATTCTGAATATAGATTGAAATAGTTTTGGATATCCGTATGTGATGAAATATTGAACTATTGATGAATTATTCTTTGAGAAAGGCTTGTATGTAAATTACAAGTCCTTTTTTTTCATGTCGACCGTTACTCTGGGTCACAACCTACTCAGGGAGGAATTGAAGAGAAAGAGAAAGAATGTGAGAATGTATTTTCACAGTCATTCATGCATGCATAAGTGTCCCAGGCCTTGTGGTGGGAGGATTGCGTGCAGACCGGACGCAGCGGAGCTGAGGAAAGGTGGCAGGGGACTGCTGGAGGCTCCATCATGAGGGCCTTTGTGCAGTTGTCTTAGGCAGCCTGGAAAATACTGTCGGCATCTTAAAAGATTTACCAGACACTTTCTACTGTGAAAACAATTCTAGGTCATTTTGTGTCGTGACACTTTAAATTACTGGAGTAAATAAATAACCAAACTGCCTAATGTTGATGGATCCCGCTGTGGGAGAATACCCATAAACCCATGCGCTTGAATAATTCAATTTGGGCAAAGCATGAGGATGTATGGGGACATGTAATTAGTCGTTATTTAGAATTAATAGAGGTTTTAGCTCTTATTTAGTGTTGTTTTGTTGTAAATATCTTTCGTTTGAAGTCACCATTATGGTGATTAGTATTCCCTCTGGTTGGAAACTTGGACCTTGTTCAATTTTAATTACTTCTCTTCCAACATGTGCAGTTGTGTTAGAAGGGTGGTAGTATTTTATGTTTTAGCACATAATTGTATTATGCCATGGGTCCCTATCAAATCACAAATGGGGGTCTTATGTTAGTTTAATAAGGAACTAGTGCCACATGATAAGTAGTGTCACATAATACTTCGGATATGATTTTAATATGCTAATTAGCTATTTTTGTTACTAATTGATAATGGTCCCTCCTACATTTTTTCTATCGCTCTTTTCCACTGGGAGCCCCTGAGTCCCCGGGGTTCATTCAAAGTGTGCATTGCACCACACTGCCCCCTCTCTGTCCCAGCATTCCCTCTGCTCAGCATGGGCCAGGTTCCGGACTCCCTCCTCTCCTCCACACATCTGGAGCACAGCTGGAGGAGGGCATGGGTTGGGCGTCTCCCGTCATCTCTAGCGCATCAACAGGATGCGAGGTGGAAGCAGGTGAGTCACGTATCTGGAATGGAGAAATAATTTCCCGTGCCGCAGATCAATGCGAGCCATTAAGCAGCTGTACGGCGTACTTTAGTAGGCGGAGGAAAACCAGCCTCTTGGCCCATATGCTTCCTGCAACTCCTATCTATCAGGGTGTCAGAGCTGCCATGCTGCACTCACTCGGAGCAGCAGGCAGGGGCCAGACGCAACAGGAGGTCCTTGTTTGAAAAGACGCCTGACTCGGCCAGAGATGGAGAGATGGATAGCGGAGCATGCAGAGGGCCAGAGCGGATCTGTTTACCGAGAGCTGTCCAAATCGCCACAGTTAGTTTGTATTTTCTCTCTGCACTTTCCCTTGACTTCGCAGACTTGTTGACACTGAATGTTTGGGCCTTAGCGAGCCAATACTTAAACTAATTAGCTGGCTAATTAAGGCAATTTTCCAATTCTGGGAGAAATTTGGGTGACTTAAAATGTAAATCTCAGCCAAGTGGATAGATAGCTCGGAGATTGGCCGTAAGTGAAGTTAACTGCAGGGCTGTGCTTGGCGTTTTCCCTCCAGTGGCTAATTGATTTAGCATAACAAAGCGTGGACTGACATTTATTCATCACCGTGGCATTTGAGAATGCTTAAAATGTCCTTCCTCCATGTTAATGGTGACACGAAATGGATTTGGTATATGTGTGTGTTCGCTGTAGGCAGTGCGGCTTTTTTTTTTTTTTTTTGAGCCATTGAATACCTTCGCTCTAGAAGTCTCTGACTGCTCATAGATCACTTGACACTTTGTAAAGGTCTGATGACCAAAATGTTCCCAGCTGCACATTATAATTTAGTGACTAAAAGTAGCAAAGCCTTTCCCTCCATTTGCAGGGCTCTATACGCATTGATCTATTAAGTTTATGTTGTGCGCTTTCAAGTGGCTAGCTCTGAAATCAAGTTGGCTGGGAAGAGAGGAGCATTAGTAATCCATACTCTCTAAATGAGACTCCATTAGCATAGCACTTCTGTTTGCACCTGAAATGATTGGTTTGCAAGACTGCACCAGCCATGGGGAACCTTGAGAGGCTCTTTCTTATGGTCGCTTTATATATATAAAAAAAAGGCAATAAAACCCCCAGGCAGAGAATTCCCAATGTGGCCAAGATCTGTGACTACGACCCACTAGTCTTCAACATCTGAGAGAACTGATTCAGGAAACAGAGAGGATGCAAGTGTTTATTTTGCCAAGTTTTAAGATGGATTGTACACACTCAACAGTACAGCGGCTATATATTTTCTTCAGCGAAACAGATTTTAAGTATCAAACACTTTATCTGCCTCGGTGGTGCTTGCTTATTCTTGGCATTGGGGATTTGAACAAAACCCTAACTCTAAGTATTAAAGTTGGCATATGATCATCAAATCATCTGGATTATTTAGGATATACGTCTCCAAGATGCATCAAGAAACCTACCTGCAAAGCTACAGTACTGTTAAAAGTTTTAGGCACTTGTGTAAAAATGAGGATGCTGTCAAAAATAATGGCATAAATAGGTTTTCTTTATCAATAATTTCTATTAACTAAATTAAATCAACATTTGGTGTGATCATCCTTTGCATTTAAAGCTGCTTTTGCCCTAGGTGCACACATAGTTTTTCAGATAGCTTTGCAGGTAGGTCTCTTGAAGCATCTTGGAGACATTGCCACAGTTCTTCTGGGTTTAGTCTGTCTCAGTTTGTTCTGTTTCTTCATGATGATGGAGGACTGGATGTTGTCAGACTCCTTGTGCAAACAAAAAACTCTCTGAATTATTACAAAATGAATGTTTGGAAATGTAAACTGATATTTCCTACTGACACACTACAGCAAAGGATTGAAATAACTTACTTAAAACCATTTTTTAGCTGGTGAAAATACTAGTGTTCTAATAATATTAGCCAGCACTGTATATGCTATTCAAAATCAATCTGACCCAAATTCCATCCATTTGACACTTTACTAAGGGATTGTCAACCAAAAATGTGAATTCTGTCATCATTTACACACCCTCAAGTTGTTCCAAACCTGTATGAGTTTCCTTCTTCTGTTGAACTCAAAAGAATATATTTTGAAGAATGTTAATGGTATTGACTTTAATAGTACTGTATGAAAAAAAAAATACTGTGGAAATCAGTGGCCACCAGCAAATTCATACAGGTTTGGGAAAACATGAGGGTCAGTGATGATGCCAAATTTGTCATTTTTGGGTGAACTATCCCTTTAAGTTACTGACCAATCCTACTGTAGTGACTTTTGCCATCCACCGTTTTCTTTTTGTTCTTTTCTAATGTAAGTCTATGATGTATCTGTGAGTTTGGATAGTTTTAAACACAATTTTGCAGAAATTATACAGTGATGATGTTTTTTTGTGGTCGGAGCTTATCTGGTTGCGGAAAATGACAGTTTTCAAGTAGCAGTCTATGGAGCCATGGAATAAAAGACTAAACAAATGTACATTTGAGTTTATATTTCAAAATTTTGACTTTATTCTCGCAATTCCGAGATTAAATCTCACAATTCTGATAAGAAAAAACAACTCGTCATTCTTTCTTTTCCCCTCGGCTCTGGCTTTTTTCCCCTGAGAATTGACAAACTCATTATTGTTGAGTTAAGTCCTTATAAAACATTAGAAAGTCCAAACTAGCAGATATAAACTTGCATTTGTGAAAAAAAATTCTGAATTGTGAGATAAAATAAATAAACGTTATGTAAAATCTTAATAGTTATAAGTTTAAATATTATGTCATGTTGTAACTGTAGGGCTAATACAATGCGTCCCCTACAAACAGCATATGTGAATATTATGTAGATATATTGTTTAAAGGGGTCATCGGATGCCCATTTTCCACAAGTTGATATGATTATTTAGGGTCTTAATGAAAAGTCTATAATATACTTTGGTTAAAAATTCTCAATGGTTGTGTAAAACAACATAATTTTTACCTTGTCAAAATGAGCTCTGCAAAAATCATCCCATTCTGAGGGATTGTTTCTTTAAATGCAAATGAGCTCTGCTCACCCTGCCCCTCTCTACTCTCTGTGGAGTGACGTGCCTGTTTACTTTAGCTGCATTTAGCTGCTAAACTTGCTAACTAGCAGGTTATTAGGAAAGGTGATTGCAGATATTCATAATAAACCCCTTATACTCACTTCTGCTGTAAGTGAAGCTGGATCACAAATGATTTGCGCAAACATAGACGCATTTATGTAGATCAGGAGGTGCGTTTCCTTCACAAACAAACCTAATCCACTGCATCTTCAGCAGCTCTGATGTCAGGAGTAAATGACGACCACTATGTTCATTATTACATCCAGCAACACAACACCTCAATCGCTCAATCGGAGATATTGTTGCCTAACTTATATCCCTGTTCCAGCATCGAAACAATGGAGGTTGGACTGTTACAGCTGATGTAGAGCGGGTCTGAGGTAAGATGCTCGTGTCAATCAACTATCGTGGGAGCGAAAAAGGGGATATTTTTTACAGATTAATTAAAAATCACTGCATGGATTTATATCATTATAGAGTAGATGTGTACATACACTGCCAACACACATTAATGTTCAAACTACATGTAAAAGTGAACTTTGCATCCGATGACCCCTTTAAATCAAATTTATGTTTTAAAAGTAGAGTAATCATAGTTTTCACCCATGGTCTGTTAGTGTAAACATCTGCGTTTAACTTTAAATGGCGTCTTTTACGACAGTATTCGCTAAAAATGATTTGCATTCCAACTCTGGCATCAAAGGCACAAAAATAGTTTTTTTTTCTCTTATTCCGTGGATTTTACCCGTTTCACTCCACTTGTTACCAGTGTTTTTTTGCCACCATTATGCATGCGCAGCTGCAAGTGACGTAACTGTGACATCTACTCCAAATTAAGAGACACAATGCACTCAGAGAGGATTGTTCCCTGTTTCCAATTTTTTTATTTTTTTTTTTGGAAGAAAAATGACAGATAAAATGCTTTGCACTGTTACAGTGCATTCCAGCTCACATCAGAATAAAATCCAATCATTTAACTCTTAATGAGCACATTTTACTAAAAATCACGCTGTTTGCAGAAATCTCATTCTCCATTTTATTCATATGGGACATTCTGTGAAGCTTGTCTGAGTTTTGTTTTTCAAATCTGATCTGTAGTATTTCACTCGTTCACTACATAATGAATGTCACACAGTTTGCAAATTGAGGAATAATATGAGTATCAAATATGAGTATGTTCACTTCATGCACTAATGTGATATTTACAAAGCCTTTTGGCTTGAACAGCTTAGACACACCCTGGCAATCACTTATGATACTCTAGCCTCACGGTTATGAGTTTAACATAAGCAAGCATCTCTCTGCAAATCAAGTTTAGCTTGCTCTATGTATTACATAGCAGTCAATTTGGATCTCTCTTTGTATGACAGAGTGATAGAGAATAAGCAAAACCTGGCTGCTCTGTATCTCCATTCATTCCCTCTCCGTAATTAAATAGTCAGCTCCGTGTAGTATGGAAGCCATTGGCTCGGCAGATGTAGCGCTATGTTAAACTTTATGTCACTTGAAAATGGTTTTCAAGTGCATTCAAGACTGAGATCACCTAGCTGTAAAATGATCTGTTTTATGGTGCCATTATCAGTGCAGTATTTTTTAAAGATGCAGTTCACTACACACTCACGGAACATAAGAAAATGTGAAGAAAGGGATAAGGCGCTGACTTTCATTGTGTCCTTCATAATAGTCAGATTTTTAATGCCTCTGAAATTTATTAGTGATACACTCTTTAAAAATCTGCCGTGGCATTTGCCTGAACCAAACGGTTGTCAATGATCAAAGAGGATCGTCTCTATCGTCACGATAAATGTTTGTTTCTGAAGCCCGCCTCGGAATCTCTCGTTGTGGATGTTTAACTGTGGTTTTATGTTGTTTACTGTTTCGGAGCCAAAAGATGAAATCGATAGTGACCTCCGTGACATCAAAGTCAAAGTAAAAGAGAAAGATGGATATCGAGAGGAGGAGAACAAGCCGTGCACGGGGGCATTTCATTGTGGTGGTCTGAATGTGACTGGTGTGTTTTGTTACGTTGTTACATCCTTCTCACAGTACGGCCCTCTGCCAGCATTGATACTCTGTGTCTGGCAGCGGTCCATCACCCCCCGCTTCTCGTTCTTGTATACAAGGACCGAAGTCACCAGCAAGGAAGAGAGAGAAAGTGAGCAAGTGTGTGTTTTATTCCTTATGTCCTTATTTTGGGTCACAAGGGAGGGGCTCTCTCAGCTACTCAGCATAGACTGGCTGGAGTCTATTGATCAGGCTGTGAGTTCTGCCAACAGAGAGAGAAAGAGAGAGCGAGCAACGACAGAGAGGAAAAAAAAGATAGAGATAGAGAAATGGGGCAGAAGAGAAAAGAAAAAGAGGGAAAAAGCAACAGAGAAGTAAGGGAGAATAAAGCCGACCTGGCTTTTTTGTCCTGCCAGTAGAGGAGAGCTTAGATGAGTTTGTTTAATTCATCACTGTCTCACATTCCCTTGGACACCACTGGGACTGAGCTGTTCCTGAGCAGGGATGCTGTCCCATCCCAGAATGCTTTTGTGTGCCTTACCATTGTAAGAGGGACTCAAATCAAACTCGGTAGAAAGTTTGAGCTCCAGAGAAGTAGTAGATCTCCCTCATCAGATCTCAAAAAGCATCTGTAGATAACTGTGACCTTCCGAGGTCAAAAGCGCTGACCTTTATTCATAAAGATAATTCATAATGTTTCCCAACAGCATTAGTCCTAAAACAAGAAGGTAAGATGCTGGTTTCGGGGTGCTGGAAGTTGCTGAAAAATGATGAGATGTATGAAAAAGATGAAAAAGATTTACTCCCTCAGGGAGAGAAAAGCAGTGTTGAGAGTGTCCCTCAGGACCAAAGCACAGCGCAGACTATAAAACATAAAAACCTATGAGCTGTCTTCTGCTACATACTACGTGGACAGAACGGTGGGCTGCATCTCAAACCAAGCAGAGGGCTTGAACCTTGAACCCTGATTGATGAGGTCCAGCGGCTTCACATGCAGCCATGATACTACTCAGTTTATATCATGTGTGCTTAGTTTAAATATTAATGATTAAACAGCGAAAAGGAAAGCGTATCTACTTGATAAAAGGGTGATATTTATCTGGAATCTGGAAGAACAGTTGTAAAGTGGGAATTTGCTGGGGGAAAAAAAAATCAGCGGATACAAAATGTTATAAATTGCTGTGGTTATGGTCTATACGCTTCAGTTTAATCTGCTTGGGATGATGAATTATTTTGGTTATGAATCCAAGGCGAAGCTAAACATAGCACTTGCATGACTGTTGGAACATTTGCAGCAGGCTGCGATGGCTGAAGCCATTAGTCAATAAATTAAAAACTAATTAGTTTCTGCTTCTGTGCTTTATTTGAAGAGTTATGCTCAGGTGTAATGAAAATGTATCGCGCTGTTGATTAGGAGGAGGAGAAAGATTTCAGAGATGAATTTTGACCCTTGGATTTCCCGTGGTGGCCTGTCTGGATTTTGTGAATGCCATGAGCTGGATGACCAGAAGAGGTTGTTATTTGTAGAGAGGGTTGATGATGATATTATTATTATTTTCATCTTTCTCGAGAGGTGTTGAGTGTCGCACCATATGCGATTCTTTTCCGTCAGCGGCTAATAATAATTTAGTGCAGAGCACTATTTTAACATTTCTTTAAGTGTTGTTTGGTAAGTGGAACGGTCAAACAAAGGGTGATTATGAGAACTTGGTCTTTCGCCCCATGCTGACCTTTCAATCACACTCCAGTTAGCATTTCATTTATAATCAGTGCTAATCAAACGAAGAAAGCACTCAGACGCTCGACAGGCCAAATCTACCACTTCTCCATATCAACAGCAGTTGTCTTTCATCAGTAGCACTAAAAGTTTTCCTAACAGATTTAATAATAACACCATATTATTTATAAGACACGGGGGAATCTAAGTGCATTTCATGCTTTCATAAGACTATCAAAACACAATCGGACACTTCTAAACAGCAACTACTGTATAGCATAATGAAATATTAGAAGTGTATAATTGGCCTACAAAAAATGTATTCAGAATACACAGCTGCTTTTAAATGGCTGAATGCTTTCGAATGGAGAATGACTGAAAGGAGACTGAGATGGTTGTATTACTACATTCACTTCAGTTTTAACATTAGTTTTTCAATCAGGTTAATGCATGTTAAATAATAAAATGGCTATTGTAATGAACAGATTTGTTTAATTTGATACATGACATTTACTCAAAACATCACCAAAGATGTTTATATGCACTGCTGTTTAAAAGTTTGGGATCAGTAAGATTTTGAATGTTTTTTAAAGAAGTTTTTATGCTCATCAAGGCTGTTTATTTAATCAGAAAAACAGAAAAAATATAATATTGTGAAATATTATTATGATGTAAAAACATTTTTAAAAAGTATACATTAAAATGTAATTTATTCCTGTTATAAAATTTTTTAGCGTCATTACTCCAGTGTCACATGATCCTTCAGAAATCATTCTAATATGTTGATTTATTATCAGTGATGGAAGCAGTTGTGCTGCTTAATATTTTTTGAAATATGTGATTTTTTTTTTTTTTTCAGGATTCTCAGATGAATAAAAAGTAAAAAAACAAAACAAAACAGTATTTATTTAAAGTAGGAAACTTTTCTAATAATATACACTACCATTCAAAGGTTTGGGGTCAGTAAATTTTTATTCTTTTTTTTTTTTAATGAAATAAATACTTTTATTCAGCAAGGATGTGTTAAATTAATAAAACGTGATATTAAAGACTTATATTGTTAGAAAATATTACATTTAGAATAAATGCTGTTTTTTTTTTTTTTTTTTTATTCAACAGAGAATCCTGAAAAAAAAAGTACCAGAGGTTACAAAAAAAAAACTGTTGCCAACATAAATAATTGTAATAATAAATCAGCATATTAGCATAATTCTAATAATAAATCAGCATATTAGAATGATTTCTGAAGGATCATGTGACACTTAAGACTGGAGTAATGGCTGATGAAAATTCAGCCTTGCATCATATATATATATATATGAAGAGTTCAGATGCAAAAGCCTCTAAATCCATCTGACATTTTTCTTTAAACTTAGCATTTCTTTCTGGCTACTTTGTATAGGTTTCTATATAAGTACTGGTACTTCTGATTGGGCTGAGGCTGGAATTTAGCAAGTTTGAAGTAAAAGTATTTGATGAATGTATACTATGTGTCAGGAGCATTCACTCAGTATCATTATCTCATTTTTGTCCGAGATGGCTTTTAGCTGGTTTTGCATCTGAGCTCTTCATATATGCGTGTATAATGACAGCATTCCGATTTGTGGAGTAAAAACACAAGGGAAGCATCCTAAATCTGAAGAGAAAATGATCCTTCCCTCTTTGTGCATGTT
>JAHKKF010512478.1:1777-22420 GCA_019740295.1 Labeo calbasu | reverse complement strand
CTGTGCATATTGTGCCTTTAAGACTCGGTGGAGTGCCAATCCTGAAAGAAATTAACAACAGGGTCTAAACTACGCAGTTAGTGAGTTCATTCAACAGAATGCAGTGACATCTGCAGTATGGAAATGTACTGTACAAATACGTTTTCAATAGGCATGGAGTAACAGATCAATATTTTACATTAAGGAATCAGTATGGGAATTGATCGAATGAAGATCTCAATTAATTGGAAAACCAATATCGATACCTGGACCTACTTAAGGCTGGACATTCCAGCCAGTGGTAGCCTACAGAATTGCCCACATAATCACAAGAAGTAAGTCTTTCACGCATATTACAGTATTACACTGTGTTTTTGTGAATAAAATGCGTGTTTGTGAAAGTGCTTGGTGTGAGACACCTATTTTACACCGGCTTCGTCCAGTAATTACTTCTCTCTCCTCATTGCGATAAGGCTTAAGGCCATTTCCTCCAGATTCATTTAACAGTATGTCTCCATCAATAGAAAACTGCACTTGAGAGGTAAATGGAGTGAAATAACAAAGGCATTTCAAAGAAATTTAGTAGGTAATACCGACATATATATTTTCTCAATGAAATTGTATCCAGAAATTAAGTAACCTGGATTCTAGGAATACTAATAATATTTAAAGCTAGTTTTTTTTAGTTACAACTGCTTGAATTCAGAGTGCATTCCCAGCACTGAAGCAAGACGCTGAGATATACAAGATCACAACGGACAGTCTAATCTTCCAGTAAACATACACTTCACCAGCACCCCAGACAAAATAAAAAAAAAATGAAAATCTCTCTCATTTGTTTGCTCCTGGAGGCATTCTGTCGCAGTTTTCATTTTTATTTTTATTAAAGTCTCCTCACAAAACGCTAGCAGCAGCTCCACGAAGACCCGACAGCATGCTGGCACAATCGCTAATGTCATAAAAGCACTGCGGAGGGGGTTGTCTTTTTGGACTTAGGATGGCTCTGGGGGGTGACGGGGCTGAACTAATGTGAGCTCATAGACAGGACGCAAATACCTGACACATCAGTTAACACATCTCTCAGCAGGGAGCTGTTCCAGCCCTGACACGGCCAATCACGTCTTGCTACGTGCTGACTTCCGGCACTGGCACCATTGCACCCATCATCTATCATTTACTGGACTTTACTCAGAATCAGCAGCGCTGCACCCTTCCACCAGGCCTGGATGAGCTCACCAGGTCTAATCAACGAGGTGGAGGCCATATGTGTGCCAAAGAGAAAAGGAGATACGTTGTCATGGTAGCCCAGTAATGTAATGGCTCTCTTGAATCAGACCATACCTTGCCTAATTGTAATGGCAGGCTTTTAATGACTTCTTGCACTTTCAAACTATTACTTAAGAATGAACAGCAGTTCACCAAGTTTTAACTAATAATCCGACTCCATATTCAAGTTACAATTAGTGCTGTGACCAGCAATCATACTGAGAGTGAGAAAATGTGCTCCATTTAATACTGTGCAGAAAGCGTTGAACCTAACATCCTACGTATTGCATAATGAGAAAATGAAACTCTTGTTAACAGCTTTAAAAACATTAGTGTTAAGTGACATCAATGCAAAACAAGTTAAGATAAATAATTAGCCATTTAAGCATAAAATCTGAAACTAAACCAAAAATGAAAATAAAAAGTTGCTCAAGCTTAAACTGCAAATTAGAGCAAAAATAGAAACACACACACATACACAAAAACATACATATACTACATTTCAAAATGTTTTACTGTTTGTTTGTTTTTTTTTTAAAAACATTACTTTTGTTGAGCATTTTTAAATACATTTATAGTGTTACACATGATTTCTGTCAAATAAATATACTTTGTTCATTCAAAAAATACTGAAAAAAGACAGCGAGTCATGGTTTAAACAAAAATACTACGTAGCACAAGCATTTTGAATAGTGATGATAATAAGAAATGGTTCTTAAGCAGCAAATAAAAAATTAGAATGATTTTTGAAGAATCATGTAACATTGAAAACTAAGAATCTAGTTATAAAAAATGAAAATTCTGACATTAATTACTCATCTTCATGTCGTTCCAAACCCGTAAGAACTTTGTTCATCTTCAGAACACAAATTAAGATATTTTGGATGAAGTCTGAGAGTTTTCTAACTCTGCATCAACGCAACTACCACATTCAAGGCCCAGAAAGGTAGTAAAAACATTGTTAAAATAGTCAGTGGTTCAACCCTAATGTTATGAAGCTACGTGAATGAAGGTAAATAATTAATGACAGAATTTGCATTTTTGGGTGAACTATCCCTTTAAAAAATGCAAAAAAATAAAAAGTATTCCAGGGGGCCTTCGTAATGATACTTTGTACCTGTAATGCATATTAAACAGGTGATGGTTCTACAGCAAATTTTTATTTTTACTAATTTAATATGGGAATGCCCAGGTTTCATCATTGTTATGCTGCTCATGTTTCCCAACTTGAAGTGTGTGGAGGTCCAGACCTCCTGATGGTTCATTTGCTTTGCCCTGTACTCTGATTTGGACTCAAAAAGTATTATCTGTGAATCAGCATCTTAATTAAACTGGCATTTAATTAAAGGAGCCAAGGTGTTTACATTATCTCTCTCCTTCCTATGATAATGAGGAAAAGCAATTTAAAGGAGGATGAATGTTGGTGTGTAGTTAAATGGTTGAATGCAAATCACTACATGATTCTCTACTCAATACTGTGCACTATTGGCTGGCATTACATTATGAGATGATAGATAGATTGGATGAATGTTCGCTGAAAGAAACCTTGGCAGTCTGTCAGGTTGTAGCCTTTTGGTTTTCCTGCACATATTAATGAACAGTTACTGTAATTAGGGTAAATGCAATTTGACGTGTCTCAATAAAATATTGTTTGCAGGCAAAGCGTACTAATGCAACTTGCATTACCAGTTTATGCCTTTTAATAAGGGTCAATGAGCTGACATTAGCTGCACTATGTAAAGTCAGTCAGAACATACTAGAACTCACATTTCAGCAATAGGTAAATGATAAAACTGCCCATCAGGGTAATGCACCTCAGTGTTGCCAAGTCTGAGTTCTTCCCACAGAACTGGGCTACATTTACACTGTTGCTGCAAGTTATATTTTAATCAGCGGGTTCGACAGAGGACAACTCCCAGACGGAGGGGAAAACTGAAAAAAAACATGATTGGGATAGTTTTGGGCTCATTTTGAATTAGGCTGGTTTTGTTTTGCAGACCTGGCAGCCTTAATATACCTTCTTTACCAGTCAAAAAAATCCCAACAGTGAAAAGACAGAAAGCCAGTCTTAAGTAGCATGGGTATATTTGTAGAAATAGCCAAAAATACACTGTATGGGTGAAAATTATTAATTTTTTTTCATCCCAAAAATCATTAGGATATTAAGTAAAGATCATGTTCCATGAAGATATTTTGATATTCCTACCGCAAATAGATCAAAACTTATTTTTTGATTAGTAAAATGTATTGCTAACTTCATTTGGACAATTTTAAAGGCAACTTTCTCAATACTTAGATTTATTTGCACCCTCAGACTCCAGATTTTCAAATAGTTGTATCTCAGCCAAATATTGTCCTGTCCTAACAAATCATACATTAATGAAAAGCTTATTTATGAATCACTTTAAAAAATAATTGACTTTTATGACTTGTTTTATGGTCCGTGGCCGCAAATAGTTTTCATGCACTACATGTTGTTACCCAAAAAGGCTATTTCTACCTGATGGGGCCCATAAAAATGACTTTGGTTGATTTAACCTGCAGTCTGGTTGAATCAGTAATATTTAATATTATATGACTTGAATAAATTCAGTTATTTTTGATGTTACCACATGAATCACATTTTCAGATTTCAAGTGTGTATGTCTATCTTTCCACTACAGAAAAAGAAAAAGAACTGACTGTAAAAAGACTCTTTTCCATACAATCGCAATGAATAGGACCTGAGGCTTTCAAGCTTGAAAACGGACATAAAAGCACCATGAAAGTATCATCAAAGTGGTCCATATAACTTTTGTGCTATGTATGTCTTCTGAAGCCATATGACAGCTGTGTGTGAAACATAATGAAATTCTTCCATTCTACACTGACCAATATTATAAACGCAGCACTTTTGTTTTTGCCCCCATTTTTCATGAGCTGAGCTCAAAGATCTAAGACTTTTCTATGTGCACAAAAGGCCTATTTCTCTCAAATATTGTTCACAAATCTGTCTAAATCTGTGTTAGTGAGCACTTCTCCTTTGCCGAGATAATCCATCCACCTCACAGGTGTGGCATATTAAGATGCTGATTAGACAGCATGATTAGTGCACAGGTGTGCCTTAGGCTGGCCACAATAAAAGGCCACTCTAAAATGTGCAGTTTTACTGTACTGGGGGGGTCCGGGGGGTCCGAAAACCAGTCAGTATCTGGTGTGACCACCATTTGCCTTACGCAGTGTAACACATCTCCTTCGCATAGAGTTGATCAGGTTGTTGATGTGGCCTGTGGAATGTTGGTCCACTCCTCTTCAATGGCTGTGTGAAGTTGCTGGATATTCGCAGGAACTGGAACACGCTGTCGTATACGCCGATCCAGAGAATCCCAAACGTGCTCAATAGGTGACATGTCTGGTGAGTATGCTGCAAAATGGGCCATGCATTATCATGCTGCAACATGAGGTGATGGTCATGGATAAATGGCACAACAATGGGCCTCAGGATCTCGTCACAGTTTCTCTGTGCATTCAAAATGCCATCAATAAAATGCACCTGTGTTCATTTCCACAATATACTCCTGCCCATACCATAACCACACCGTTATCATGGGCCACTCGATCCACAACGTTGACATCAGCAAACCACTCACCCACACGACGCCATACACGCTGTCTGCCATCTGCTCTGTACAGTGAAAACCAGGATTCATCCGTGAAGAGAACACCTCTCCAAAGTGCCAGACGCCATCGAATGTGAGCATTTGCCCACTCAAGTCGGTTACAACGACGAACTGCAGTCAGGTCGAGACCCCGATGAGGACRACGAGCATGCAGATGAGCTTCCCTGAGACGGTTTCTGACAGTTTGTGTAGAAATTATTTGGTTATGCAAATCGATTGTTGCAGTAGCTGTCTGGGTGGCTGGTCTCAGGTGATCTTGGAAGTGAAGATGCTGGATGTGGAGGTCCTGGGCTGGTGTGGTTACATGTGGTCTGTAATAATCATGCTGTCTAATCAGCATCTTGATATGCCACACCTGTGAGGTGGATGGATTATCTCGGCAAAGGAGAAGTGCTCACTAACACAGATTTAGACAGATTTGTGAACAATATTGAGAGAAATAGGCTTTTTGTGTACATAGAAAAAGTCTTAGATCTTTGAGTTCAGCTCATGAAAAATGGGGGCAAAAACAAAAGTGTTGTGTTTATAATTTTGGTCAGTGTAGCTGTACTTGGTGTGATGTTCATGTAAGTGTCTGATTCATCTAACTCCTCCTTTTTTGGTTGGATCTTTTCAATGAATTACTCAGTTCACTAAACTGGTTCAAATGATTCATTCATGAATCAGACTGCTCCAGTTTTCAAAGTTCAACTCACTGACTCAATGATCTGGTTTCAGCTATTAAGATAAGGGAAGTATTATCAGTTAAACTGATTTTCACTGATAATATTCCTCATACTTATAATATCTCTTGTATACAGCCAGAATATAAGGCCTGTCCCAAACCCCATACTTGCAGTCTTTGCCAACAAGGGACTAAGTGCGCAGGACTGTCCGAGGTCTGGAAAATGCCAAAGCTCAGTGCACTTAATGCACAGTAAATCTAAACTATCTCTAATATTGTATATGAGCACTTTAAGGGTAAGTGTATTACAAATGCATGTCAAATTAAATCGTTATTTTTATATCTTTGTGCACAAAAAGTATTCTCGTAGCTTCATAAAATTACGGTTGAACCACTGATGTCACATGGAATATTTTATTGATGTCCTTACTACTTCTATGGGCCTTGAACGTGTCAGTTGTGTTCCTGTTTGTGCAGGGTGAGAAAGCTCTCAGATTTCATCAAAAATATCTTAATTTGTGTTCCGAAGATGAACAAAGGTCTTACAGGTATGGAACGACATAAGCGTGAGTAATTAATAACACAATTTCAATTTGTGGGTGAACTACCCCTTTAAACAAAACCCTAACCCTATCGTAAGTACTGTACATGCTGTTACTTAATATTAATCAGTACTACAAATAAATTAAAAATAAATTACACATACAGATCACAAGGGTGTGTATTAAGACCCAGATCATTCGGTACAGAAGTTACAGCTAAATGACCAAATCAGGGTCACTGACATTTTTTAGAATGGATAACATGGACACTGCCAGCTGAACTAAGACAACTAGGGCTTGTACATCAAAAACAGGTGCTACAGAATGTTATAGTCACGTGTATTTCAGTGATGACTAAGTCTTGCATGTGTGCAACTCAAAAAGGGAGAGAAAATGCTAATGAGATTCTAATAAGAATGGCAAGGTATGCGAATGGAGAAAATGCTTTTGTTCTGGGTGTTTTATGTAGCCAAAAGCAATGTCAACGAAAGTTGATGTTGAAATTCTGAGAAAGCTGGTTTTCTGATGCAGTGCCACTGCCTCAAGCTCAGAGCGGCGAGAACAACAACAGCACGCCACATTACGCATGGCTCCGGGTCAACTGCCGGGTGTTCTACATCTCATCATTATGAGTGGGTGTGATCAGCCCCACCAAAGGGCACAGGCACCCAGCCATGAAACTAATACTTCACAATTAGTGGGAGTGCCCCTTCCTAAAACTGCAGTAAGAGACTTTAAACTGCACATCACGATGGAGCTGATGTGTGTGAGTGTGTGTAATGGGACGGGTGATATGACCAAATCTTATACACTACCACTACTTTTTGAAAGAAAACTCTAATGCTCACCAAGACTGCATTTATGTGATAAAAATACAGTAAAACAAAGATTTTTTTCAATTAAAAGGTAAATTAACTGTTTTCTATTTTAATGTATTTTAAAATGTAATTTATTTCTATGACGGCAAAATAAATTTTTTAACAGCCAATAATTAAGAAGCATTTCTTATTATTATCAATGTTAAAAACAGTTGTGTTACTTAATATTTTTTGTGGAAACTAAATGAATACTTAAGTTCAACAAGGATGCATTAAATTGATTAAAAGTGACAGTAAAGGCATTTATATATATATATATATATATATATATATATGCTGCTGTAAATTCAGCTTTACCATCACAGGAACCAATTACATTTTAAAAAATATATTATAATAGAAAACAGTTATTTAAATATTTCACAATATAACGGTTTTAACTGTATTTTTGATTAAAAAAAAAAATGTAGCCTCATTGAGCATAAGAGAAAAAATGATTGAATTTATTCCAGTGTTTTTAGTAATTTTATTTCATTATATAATTAAACCCCCAAATAAAAAAAAAAAAAATGTGACCCTGTACCATAAAACCAGTCATAAGGGTCAATTGTTTGAAATTGAGATGTATCAAGTGAAAGCTGAATAAACAAGCTTTCCATCGATGTATGGTTTGTTAAAATAGGACAATATTTGGCCGAGATACAACTGTTTGAATATCTGGAATCTGAGGGTACACACAAATATTGTGAAATATTGATAAAAATCGCCTTTAAAGTTGTCCAAATTAAGTTCTTAGCAATGCATATTACTAATCAGAAATTAAGTTTTTATATATTTACGGTAGGAAATTTACAAAATATATTCATGGAACATGATCTTCACTTAATATCCTATTTCGGATCGATAATTTTGGCTATTGCTACAAATATACCTGTGTTACTTATGACAGGTTTTGTGGTCCAGGGTCACAAATACATCTGCAGGACTGCAAGAACAACTTTACATTAACTCCGAAGATTAAAGGGTTACTCCACCCCAAAATGAAAATGTTGCCATTAATCACTTACCACTTTGTCGTTCCAAACCCTTAAAAGCTTTGTTCGTCTTCGGAACGCAATATGAGATATTTTGGATGAAAACCGGGAAGATTTTGACTGTCCCATTGACTGCCAGGTAAATACCACTGTCAAGACCCCAAAAAAGTATGAAAGACATCGTCAAAATAGTCTATCTGCCATCAGTGGTTCAATCTGAATTTTATGAAGCGATGAGAATACTTTTTGTACGCAAAGAAAATAAAAATAACGACTTTATTCAAATTCGTCTAGTTTCCATCACCGTAGCGCCATTTTGGAGAATATCCGCTGGACGCAAACTGCGTACGCTGTTCTCTGTCAGCTGCGTCACCCGGATACGTTTTCTCCGTTTATTTACGCTTTGATTTGAATGAAAACAGCGCATCCGCGTGACGCGGCTGACAGAGAACAGCGTACGCTGTTTGCGTACAGGGGACACTATCCAAACGGCGCTACGGTGACGCGGAGGAGACGAATTGTTGAATAAAGTCATTATTTTTACTTTCTTTGCGTACAAAAAGTATTCTCGTCGCTTCATAAAATTCAGATTGAACTACTGATGGCAGATGGACTATTTTGACGACGTCTTTCATACTTTTCTGGACCTTGACAGTGGTGTTTACCTGGCAGTCAATGGGACAGTCAAAATTTTCTTCCAAAATATCTTAAATTGTGTTTCGAAGACAAATGAAGCTTTTACGGGTTTGGAACAACAAGGGGGTAAGTAATTAATGGCAAAATTTTCATTTTGGGGTGGAGTAACCCTTTAATAAACAAACCTCAAAGCAGGAAAATGGTAAATGTGACTGGATGAGCTACTTCTGATGCCATATGTTGCACAATCTTTACACAATTCTTGACACACTGACCGCATGTTATATACAGTCACACTGTCCAGCGCTGGTATGCGGTTATGTCTGAGTGGATGGATGAGAGCACCTTCTGTCAGTTAATGTGTGTCAAAGACATTTACCTTTGCCCTTCACAGTTCACTCCCTCATCCATCTGTTTTTCATCTCGTGTCCTAGTGCTAAGGACTGATTATATTCTTTAACAAAGTGAGAGGCACACATAATGCACACTTCAGACTCCCCGCTGAGAATCATTATCTGAATCCCCATGATAATGCAAAAGGTCAGACGGATTCCACCAGACTGACACACCGCTCTGGTGGGTCACTAAATCGTCGACATTAATCTCTCTACTTTGTTGTCAACCATCGAGGCTTCTTTTGTACCAGCCTACAAAAGTGAACGCATTAAAAGCATCTCTTTCTTTTTCTGTCTCTTTGAACCTATGTCTTACTGATAGCTAAAAGCATCTCTTTATTTGTAGTCATAATGGATTCCCTTGAGGGCGAAAAAGAAATTCACTATTTTATATGATCAGCGGTAACAGAGAATGAAATGTCCATAAGCCTACAAGGCAATTAGGAATGCGCTGAAACAAAAAATGCCATTAATTGTCATTAAAATCTTGGTCAAAAATCTGAACAAAAACTGTTAACCATTACACAGCATGTTAAATGATTCAAGTTTAATTAAATCTAATAGAAATCAAAACGATGATGGATGATATATTGACAGAAAAGACGACAAGAAGACTCAAGATTCGATCAAAACCTGCATGCTTTAGCAATGGAAAATTTGCATTTTGATTATTATAAAGCACTTTTGCTGTTAAAAGTGACTCAAAACAAATCAAAAGCTACACTTAATATCATACATTGTGTTCTTTTCAATAGTCTTTTACTATCAGGGAGGTTAGCCTGTCTCAGAAATGAATGCTTGGTTGTTTTGCACTTTTGTGTTTCTGAATGCATTAATAGCCAACTGAAGGCATAAATTGTAAGAGAGAGGACTAAAAATGAAAAACACATCACATCTGAAAAGCACAAAACAGAGAAAAAATACCATCATAATTGTTAGTTCAGTCTGAGTAGAGAGAAAACATATCTTAGTTTGAAAAAGTCAATAATGAATTCAGTCCTGGCATTGTGAATATCAAAGTCAAAGGGTGTTATTCATCAAACACAAGCACAACTATTTTTGTGTAAATGCCTTGAAAATTCTCATGTTAATTGCCCCATTCAATTTAATGCAGTTTATGTGAGTTATTAATGATTCACATGGCTGAAGTTTCATGATAAGGCCCACATAATAGCAGAATAGTTTTTGAAGGCAACTTTGGGATGAGATGTTAACAGACATTAGATGAAATCTAATCAAAGATTTTAAAGTGTCTGATTAACTGAAAGCGCTCTTTTTCTACGAAACATCTCTAAAAACATCAAGTGCGAGCAACATCTCTGTTCGAGTTTCCAGCTTTTGTTTACATTAATTATTTGGATTTTTTAATGTTCTCAATTTAACGGTTTCAAAGCAGCCTGTCATTATCTCTAAGAGAACAGTATGCAAAGTTTGATCAAATGTATCAGACCGGTAATTTGCATATGTTATTGTTAGTATCTTTGTCTTTTCATTTTTAAAAGCTGTTTTTGAATTCCTTTTCAAAAGAAAATTGAGTTGTTGTAATTGTTCTGACTTCACTTGCAGCATCTGTTTTCAGTTTACTATAACCAGACAAACAAGGGCATCACTTGCACAGTAAATCTGTAAATACTTACAGCTACAATTTCACCTTTACAGCATATGGACCTTAAAATAACACATGGGATTCCGTCTAGCTTTCACTGTCTAATTTCTCACACTGTACGGTGATGCAATGAATCATCTTGTTGGAGCACTGGTTTCTACATTAACTATTAACAAGTTCATGCTTTACCTCACAGCTGCTTTGTTGTTCACCGACGTCTACCTCTGTGAAGGCAGAATATTACAATTCTTTAAGAAACTGTTCACAAAAAGTCGACAAAACAGGAATGAAATTAATTTACAATAATGAAGAATATTATTCAAAGCATCCAGAGCTTAAAATCCTCAATAATTCAGGAGTCTGCTCTCTTCTAATTCCATATTGATTTCTCTGCTTTCTCTGTTAAAGAGATAAAAGGCCAGAATGTATAATGAGAGCAGTGTTTCACTGTGTTCAAAGGCGAGCTCTGTTCGCCTCCCAGTAACTTCCTTTAGTTCAAATCGCTTAATTGGATTAAATACTATGGCCTAAACGGTGTCATACTATCCTGATTGTGTCATTCCATTCAAGTTATGCACAGTTTCTAAAGCCCTAAATTGCCCCTAGTGTTGCCGAAGTACTAAAATTTTAATAGTCAGTACCAATACCAGTAAAATTTCACAGTATAAGTTCAACTATTGCAAATGTTGAACTTAATTTTTAATATCCTGAAACTCACACAAAAAGTATTCTCCTAGCTTCATCAAATTAATGTTGAACCACTGATGTCACATGGACTATTTTAACAATGTCCTTACTACCTTTCTGAGCCTTGAACGTGTCAGTTGCATTGCTGTCTATGCAGGGTCAGAAAGCTCTCGGATTTCATCCGAAATATCTTATTTTGTGTTTCGAAGATTATTTTGCAACAAGATCTGAACATTCAGCATCACCATTGTATAACAGGTCATAAATACAACAGTAGACTTGTGAGCTGTATGCTCCTTCAGGCAAATGTGGGAAGAACAGCTCCTTGAAGACTGAATTAGTCTTTCTGATCTCGTAATCAATTTTGAAAGTGAAGAATAAGTAGCAGAATTCTACTTTCATACTCAAAGAAAATAAATCAGGTTGGTTGCGGGCAATTGGGTGTCGGTGAGAACATTAATTTGCTTCTGAGTTTATCAGGTGCACACTTATACCATATCTATGCTTTTGATCTGCGCTGCCACACAATGTGTTCATAACGCAAGCTGTAAGATGAATAATCTATAACTTTGGGAGACCTTAATGTGGCAGGTGATCTCGCTCTGCCTGGAGGATTTGTTCACAAGTAGAAATATGTGTGTGGAGGTCTGTTGCAAACCCATATAAATCATAACCTAGGGCAGAGTCAGAGCATTTGCATATAGGTAATGGAATATTCAAATGTGCCAGAGCACTCGTAGATGGAGCAGGTGAGTGTGTAATGATGACACAAAGCCCTGCGAGGAACAGAAGTGATTAATGAGGACTGAACGCAACTCACACTAACCTTACGCGCACAGGCCAGAAAACTGGGTCAAACTCACAGGTTAACGCTCAGTCAAGCAGCAGAGCAGAGACTTCTGCGGTCTTTACGTTCCACAAGTGAGCGACGATAATGGCATCAATCGATGTCTACTCAGGGTATAAAAGAAGAAAAAGCAGAAGGAGATCAAGAGGAAAAACCTTTCGCTGTGCAGGTGAGAGGGAAGACAATACTGTATAAAAGCAACACTGAAATGTTTTGTCAATTAACCTAAAGGGCTGCATTTATTTGAAATAGAAGTCTATGGCATTCGCTTTTAAATAAAAGCATTAATTTTTTTCAATAATATAAATATATATTATTTAAAGTACATTGTGTCTACACCAGACGCAAACATTCCAGGATTTTTCTTCATATAGTGGACTTCTATGGTTGCCAAGTGGTTGAAGGTACAAATTGCAGTTTCAGTGCAGCTTCAAAGGGCTCTACGTGATCCCAGCCAAGAAATAAAGGTCTTATCTAGCGAAACGATGGGTCATTTTCTTAAAAAAATAAAAAAAATGTATATACCTTTTAACCACAAATGCATGACTTGCACTAGCTCGACTTTACACATTACCTAGTCATGTTGGAAAGGTCACGCGTTAAGTAGGCCGAAGTACCAACCCAGTGTTTACAAAGTGAACGTGCAAAGAAAGTCAAACGCCCTTTACAAGAAAAGGTAAAACGAGATGGAGTTTTTTGCCCTACCCAACTTTTTGAACCAAAGTACACAGACGAAGAACTAACCGCACGTGATCAAAGGGCTAGTGCAAGATGAGCATTTGTGCTTAAAAGTAAATTTCAAATTTTTATTTTAGAAAATGACTGATCATTTTGCTAGAACCTTATTCCTCGGCTGGGATTGTGTAGAGTCATTTGAAGCTGCATTGAAACTGCAATTTGGACCTTCAACCCGTTGGCTCCCATTAAAGTCCACTATATGGAGGAAAATCCTGGAATGATTTTTTCAAAAACCTTCATTTCTTTTCAACTGAAGAAAAAGTGTTGGTTGACATGGGGGTGAGCAAATTATCAGAGAATTTTTATTCTGTATGTGAACTAATCCTTTAAACTGCAATAAACATAACATGAATAAATCTTCTCCATCTTTTGAGATAAAAAAAGTTCATTGTATTGCGAAAACACACTATACACTATATTCAAAACTGCAAACTATGCTTACTTAAACTTAGCTTAAACAGCATTACATCTACTTTTTTAGAGAAGTCATCGAATTTTGTGAATTTGGTTCAATTACAACACTGCCAGCTCATTATAGGGTCTCTGCCAAATGGTGACAGCTGTCATGAAACTCTGACAAAACATCTAAATGTCTTAAAATACAGCCTAGATACAAGCACACCGTGCTGCATTTACAGATCTTGCACTTTTCAAACTTCTGGAAACATTCTGAAAGCACTGAAAAGAGCAAATCAGTCACATACTAGCCCATTCCCTGAACAAAAACTAGAAATATTTATTTACATAATATCTCCACTACATTAAGAGCCAAAAAATGAAAACGGCTTGGCTAAGCTGCTTATATGCTTTATTGGCTAGCTTGATTAGACAGGAATTAATTTTTACCAAGACGGCAGGTCTCTGCAGAGCGTCTTAGTGGTTTTCCCTTTTAAAACTGTCGAGGATCTCCAGACAGCAATTTAGCGCTTTAGCTCTTATAGCCCCGCTGTCTGAGATATAACCGGAGTCAGTCGCTGGAGACACCAACATTAAAGCCCAGCTCTTCCAGAGAGTCTCATTGGCTGCCGGTGTACCGGCATGCAGATGAGGCCAGATGGCAGGAGGCCCCTGCTGAGGCCCTGTCAGGTGAGCACTGGAATTCTCAATGAGGGCGGAGAGGGACGAAACTGAGGGGGAGACAGGTACCCAGCTCAGCTCAACCAACCTGACAGTTCCAAGAGAGAAAAAAACGCCAGCTGCCAGAGAGGATGTGGGGCCCTTGGACGATGCAATGTGTCTCCCTTTATTTCGCCTCACGGCAGAACTAACAGGGCATGACTGGAGAAGGTGTGTGTCAGAGACCTCCCCACAGCCCCGTGAGCCGAGAATCCAGCTCTGATGAGTAAAGCTAGCCGAGGTCCCTCGTCAGTTGACTTCACCTGCTTTCAAGCAAATGCGGTTAATGATAAAGCAGCAGATATTTCATAAGGGTCACTGCTTATACATAAAAACTCCTTTGCTTTTCTTCTCCAATATGACAAAGGGGGAAAAAGCATTTGTAGCATTAATTCAAGTGTGCTTTGGTGTTCTGACAAAGAAAAACTGCTTTAGAATGATTCACATTGTGAAAATTTCCACATACTTATAACTTACTTAAAGTTATGTTGACATGACTTACTGATCATATAATTTTTACAGTGTACAGGAGCATTAATGACATAATGTCTCTACTCCATGAAAAATTGTTGTAATTTCTTTACAAAAATGGCACAGTATTATATTTTTCTATTGTACCACATGCATTTTTATGGTGGTTATTAGTACATTTGAAGATAAAAATCAGATGTTGGTAGTTCACGTGTTTAATTAAAATTATATCACTTAATAAAATATACTGTTAAGTTGTAAAATATATATGCACCAATATGCTATCCTGCAATACATGAAACATTGTCAACAGTTTTTACAGTGAATATCTGGCAACCACAGCTGTCAGGTTTTTTTTTTTTTTTTACAGTAAATTTAACAGGATTTTTTTGTACATAACCACATTACAGCTGTCAGTTCAACTCTTGCTATTCTTTTTAAAGGCATTTAAATTCAGTAGCATTATTATTATCAAATGGAATAATAAAAATAATGGCTTTTTGCAATGGGTTTCCCAAACACATCACCTTATTGGTGATACATTATTTGGATAACCCAAATGTCCATTCATTGAGTCAATGTCACAGGTTGGGATAGAAGCGATTATTTTAACATTGGGGAGAAAAAATATACATTAACAAAAGCATTAAATATTAGTGATGGGTCGTTCTTGAACGATTCGTTCATTATAGTTTTGTTTTGTTTTAAGTGTGATCAACGTTTGTGTAAGCAGTAGATGTGTTAGGGGTTATATTTTGCTAAAATGAACGAAATGACTCGAAAAAGATTCGTTCATTTTGCTGAACGAGACTCAAAGGTCCGAGTCGGTAAAATGATCCGAACTTCACATCACTATTAAATATCCATATGTGACAAATAGGTATGACAGTTTTTGTTAAATTAAGGTAGATAATGTTCTCAAAAATGCTATGTTATAAAATGTTGAAGCAGATAGTTTATCCAAAACTGAAAAAAGTCACAATTTACTCACCCTTGTGTCTTTCCAAACCTGCAGTGCGTTTCCCAAAATCATCGTGGTCGAAAAGTTCCATCATTACAAACATAGTACAACGATTCGGTGTTTCCCGAAACCATAGTTCGAACGAACATTCGCAAATACCGTCTAATTTAAACGACGGAGTTTTCGGGAAACAGTCATGACTTGCTAGTTGGTTTTCATATGGTGGTACTATGGTAGTTAATCGGCGAGTTACGTCGTTGTAGGGAAACGCCCCTCTGAATAACTGAATTTCCTTTATGGAACAACTATCCCGGTTTTAGGTGTTTTAAAACCTTATTTTGCATAATGAATACATTTGTAAAAATGAAATTAATTAAAGGAACTGAATATAGGCTATAAGTAATACAAATGTAATCTGCTCTGAATGTATTTTTTTTTACCTCTGAACATGGACTACAGGGCATCTTTATCCCTTGTTATACTGATTTTGTCAGGGAATTTTCATTATCCAGGATTATTTAGACAGAGGTGACTGGCCTTTCATCCACCACCCCTGCAATTAATCGAAAAGATTTCAAAAGGCAGCGAGGCAGATCCCTTGATATAGCCATCCACTCTGTCTCAGCCAGCTAAGAAACTCTGCAACAGAGACAATGATTTAGTGGCTGTTCTTAAAGGAAAGGTCATAGCTTTCTGTATCACGGCAGTGGACCCCCCTGTAAATACCTCACAGCTTCAGCTCACACCAACCAAACTACCATGACTCACAGAGGTGCCTCATATTTCATTTTTCCCAAGCAAACAGGCTTGAGGGTGTGTGTGTGTGTCTGTGGGTGTGCATGTGTGTGTTTACACCTTTCTTCACAATTCAGTTCATAAATTGTAGCTACTTGACAACAGGTACAGATGTTTGTAATGAATATAATAATGTACATTTTCGCAAAGTCATTACTCTTGTTTATTATCTGTCAGCACTCAAAAATAATACAAATAGATTAAAAATATAAAATAAACAAAAATACTGAGTGCAGCTATAATATTTGATTCTTTGGTCCAAGGTTGCCTGTCACACTAGATCAGCGGACATATCGGGCATGTTCTTTTCTGCAATATGACTGATGACAGCTATGTATCTTAAAAGCAGATGAAAAATTGCCTACAGGGTATTTCGTATAGTTACTAATTCATATTTTAGGCTCTTTTAGATCTCTTGTAGGTAAAGACATCTCTGACATCAGAGGTATGTGTAGTCCACTATTCAGACCTATTTCAAGTACCCAAGAGAATTTCTATCTCAGTGTAAGTTATAATCGATTAGCGTTTCAGGAGTGCCTACAAAAGTAGACTGGCATATGCTAAGTTTCTTGTGAACATCAGTACCATGGGAACAGAAAAAGGCTCTGAGGGCCACAGAAAATCGTATTGTCCCATACGAGTGACAAGTGATCTGGTGCCCCATCAAGTACTACACTGTTTGCATTTCATTCACGCTAAGGACACAGGTAGATAATGGATCTATACAACTGGCTAATGTGTAGTGTATTAAAGTACAGCCTTGCTCAAATATCTGAGTAAATACAAAATATAATATTAAAATGTAAGATATAATATTACATCAAAACAGAAGAACAAATCCTTAGATACGTTCTGAGAAAACACATGAGGTTTCGAGTGTTTTTTTCTTGCAACACAAGGCTTCAGAAAGTACTTAAACTTGAAATGATCAATAGAGAAAATTGAGCAATTAAGGTCGTTTATGGTGGGAAACATACGTTCTCATGAAATACCTACGCTTGAATCAATGACTCACAATTATAACAACACCGATTTTTTGGAATAAATGTGAAAATGTGCCTTTAAAAATCACCATAACATTTACATTTATTAATTTCACACAGGTTTATTCAGACTGCCAAATAAGGAATGCTACAACACAACCATATCATCCTAAATGAGACGGCAGTGCTCCAATCCAATATGCTTTAATTCACACATAGCTAAAATTGTGTGCGACATATGCTTGCATTTATCTCGCCCAGTTATTTGGACCATTTATATCAATGTTCGCATTGATGGATTTCGATATATTATGCAAGATGCTTGCATCCGTCCGCCTGCAGTGAGCTGATAGCCCCTCAACAAGAGCTGTCCGAAGATTGCAAAACTGGCTTTAAAATATGCCTGAATGCTGTATGAACTCAACATTATCTGAGGCCTCATTGCATGCTCTACTTCACAGACTCTGAAAGCTCCCAGTCAATCAATGTTCTTCCCCTAAACAGCCTTCAAAGGACAGCTTTTGAAGGGACACTTTAAAGTTTTCAAAGAAGGGCAAATATGTAGGACGTAGGTTATAAACATGTCTGTCCATTGAGCTTGCTGCGAGTTTAAAGAATTTCATCCACATTTCATACTTCTAAAATCATATTACAGTAAAAACAACAGGTTCAGAAAGGTGTCTCATAAGGGCTAAGCCTAAAACTCTCTGCATTTAAAGACTTGTTTTATGTTGTTTGAAAGAAGGAAATAAACCTAAAATGTGGTTTGATGTAAATTCACTAAGCCACAGAAATCTCAACATATTTACCTGTTAAGTGTTTTTTTTTTTTTTTTTTTAAGAAAAGCCACTGTTTATTCATCAACAGGGGGAACTTGTTGAGAGCCGACTCAAATAAAATGCAATTTAAGCATAAAAACTGCAATGTGTTTGAACAGATCGATCAACTGTAGGGGAACCTTGAAAAAGCAGTCGACATAAAACTGTTGTTTTATGAATTCTGCTCAATGGGAATTGCTTGCAAACAGCGTACAAGATGAGAAAGCCACGAAACTGACAGCAGTGAACAACTAGCCGTTTACATCTCTTTTATTTTCTAACCACTTCAGTTTTCACTATCACAGAGCACAAAATAACTCTGTCCAGAGAGCACACAATGAGATTATGAATCTTATGGGAAAAATGTGCCAGCGTGTGTTGTGCCACACAATGAAACTGATATAGTCTCCACCAACACATTATCCAAGCCAGTACAAAATCTCTTTTAGCAAACACAATACATAAAACGACTTAATTCATGCAAAACATAACATTAATCTTTGATGGTACAATTAATGCAATGTCATAATATGCATCTAATAGTCAGTGTGCCACAAATTTGTGCATGATTGGATCGTGCATAACCCACAAATTTCTCATGATAAATTTCTCACACTGCAGACTGAATATGTCCAGTTTCATAGTTAACATTATGCTGAGGCAGTATTTATCCAATATGACTGCAATCCCAGTTGTAATGGTCACTTTTTTACCTTAAGTGTCAGAAAATGTTCACTTCTTGGATAGAAACCTAAATTCATCTGAAACTGTATTCAGCTTTTTTGACATCCATCTAAAATAAACCTATAATGAAAACCAGCGCCTATGAAAAAAAAGCCAATTTAGTTAGAATTACCTACATTTCCATGAAACTCAAAAATGTACCAATATGTACGAATCGCTGCAGTTTCCAATTAACTTTTATTCCTTTCCAGAAAATTATGATTTACAGGGCCAGAGTTTCAAATAAACCTGGTGAAAAAAAACAGCATCCTTGACCAGCAACATGACCAGCTAAGGACCAGCATAAACCAGCAAAGGACCAGTTTAAACCAGCATCAAAGCATACCTACCAGCATATGCTGTTTTTTTTCACCAGGGAAGAAAGCCTAATTTTCGTACAATTACTTGTACAATATTATGTTATTACTTCAAAACAATTTTAAAATGCTGCAAGATTTGAAAACGCAGCGATACGTTTCTGTACCAACATAATACGTATTGAAAGGGCGTTTTAGCGCCACTCGCTGGACATTATTCACTTTGAAACTGCCACAAAACATGCAGTAAGTACATAATATCGATTTTGCTGAAACATCACCAAAACATCATCTAGCAAAACGATCGGTTATTTTCATAAAAATAATACAATTTTTATACTTTTTAATGTCAAACGCTGGTCTTGTCTCACTCTGCCTGAACTGTTTTTTTCCGGTTCATGACAGTTAGGGTATGTCGAAAAAAAAAAATTTCATGTTCTCCCTCAACTTCAAAATCGTCTTATATCGCTGTTTTACCTTTTTTGTTGTGGGTGTTTGATCTTCTTTGCATGTTTACTTTGCAAAGACTGGGTTGGTACTTCTGCAGTGATGTAGGATGATGTTGAAATGATTTTTGAAATTGAGGGAGCGATACCAGTCCATTATATGGAGAAAAATCCTAAAATGTTTAACTCAAAAAACATAATTTCTTTACGGCTGAAGAAAAAAAGACATTAACATCTTGGATGAGCACAAACATTTCTTTAGATTTTACAGTGACCTTGCATGACACAAAGTGATGCAATATGTCAGTTTTTAGAGCACAGATTAAGGTTTCCGAAATGTAAGTTAACTTTAACAGTCATGTAAGGATGAGAAGCTATTAATTGTGGAATGGACATAGTGAAATGAAAAACTTACCTTACTTAACTTACTTTCGCCTATATCTTCGAACTAGAGAACCGTATGTACTTCAAATTTCCCACGATCGAAGAGGGTGCTAATACGCATGTGCGAAAGCAAATTTCACAGATCAGACTTGTTGCACAGGCAACTCTACCCGGTCTACCCTACAAAACAGCTGCTGCTTGATATTGCAAATTCGTGTCTTGTTATTTTAATGTATTATCTTAATTACGAACACATTGGTTTGTAGTGCAAACAGTTTTACCATTTACTGCACACTGTTATTCTTCTCGTTATTTCCCTATAGCGGCTAATGAACCGGAATTCTCGCCCATAGGCTTACTTCCGCGTTGAAGAATTAGGTGGATATAAGCCTGGGTTGGAATATTATCATTAATGGTTTTCCTAACTTAAGGGGTTTGTTGCAACCAGTTTCAAAACCCTACCGGGGCATCCAAATAGCTCACCACATTAGGTTCGAACATAATCACCATCAGTTCAGAAATAAATAAATAAAATAGCAGAACATCTATTTAAAAACTCACCATAGTGACCGGTGATCCAATCAGCAGTGTTCTGCCCTTTAAGATCTCTATCGGACAAAGCATACAGGCAGTTTCTCAGAAATCCAGACAGGCCGCTCCTAATTCAAGACTTATCTCTGCAAAAATATCAGTGTTCTCACCTCTCTGATTGTTGGAAATCATTAGTATCGTCTCACAGAGCTCACAAGTGAACAGAG
>JAHKKF010512475.1:2089-22140 GCA_019740295.1 Labeo calbasu | reverse complement strand
AAATAAGTTACGAACAAAAAAATAACCTTTTTTGAGATGCACATGTATAGTTTACAAAGCTGGTTCAAACTTTCAGGCAAGGCTATACTATGTAGTATAGACAAATTACACTCCTTAAACACAAGTAAATGTTTGCCCCAAAATGGCTTTTCTCTTTTCTCTTTCTTTCTTTATTTCTTTATTTCTTTATTTCTTTATTTCTTTATTTCTTTCCTTCTTATTTATTTATTTTAGTTGTTGTTTGAAAGTACATTTTTGACATACTTCATTTATCTGCCAGTCAACACACTCCGTTGGCTTTCTGGTTTCTGTAGGAGTTGCAAAGTCATACCAATAAAGAGCAAATAAAAGGCTGGTCCTCCTGTTATACAAAAATCACACTGAAGGTTTTTGCTGATGCTGACAAGTTTAACTGGGAAAAAGTTAATATTAGATTAAAGTCATACAGAGCCAGGGTCATAAAGGGCTGCACTTCTACGTCCAGTTCCTGCTTATTTTAAGAGAGAAGCCCATCAAAAACTCTTTTAGTCTGGAGACAAACTCACCATGGATGGATACTGAGACAGTTATGGAACTAGAAGAGTAGATCTTTCCCATTCTATGGCCTGCTGTTTTAAACTTTGCAAACGTTTTGACCAAATAAAGCAATAATGGACAGATTAGGTCTTTATGTTTTAACGATGTTATTTTTAATCCATGGACCCTGTATCGTGCAAGGTATGTTTTAATATAATATTCAAATCAAATATTTAAATATTTGCATTCTTACTGTAAGATTTGACAGTATAGTATTTGTACTTAAAAAAATTGAATGTATTTAGATGCATTTTTTGTTTTTTGTTTTTTTGTATGAAATATGAAGTATGAAATCTCTTATTTAATTGATTTGGTTTTGATGATTATTAAACAAACAATACACTCTCAGAAATAAAGGTAGCTCTGCCACAGCTTTTATACTTTTTTTTTTCTGAGAGTTTTTGAAGTAGAAGTATGTTACTACATATTTTTGCAAAACTGAAAAATATATATATTAGGGAAACTACTTTTCAAACCAAAACTACATTTAAGTTACTCAACAGAACAAAGCAAAAATAAATATAATATACATCCATAAATAAAATACATATAAAATAAAAAAGGTACATTTACACTAAATACAACAAAAAACACTAATCTATGTACACAGCTAGCCGTAACCTATTCACTAAAATCAGCCAGACTTTTCACCACTACAAATGAGACACAGTTTAGGTAAGTGTGTTTATTTCAGTTACATTAAAAACAGCTATATAGCATTTTGACACGCTACACTGCTTCTTGTAGGATAAAGTAGCTTGTTATGGATAAGCTACATTATGGCAGACTACTGAAAAATCTGCTTTAGTTTGTTACTCCACAAAAGTGAGTTTAATATTGCAAATTTTATGAGCTATCACATGAGGTAAAGTTCAGATATGCTACACAGTAGCTCCTAAACCCATAAACAGTTACTCATTGATGAGTTTTTTCTTGCAAAACTGAGATTTTTTCCCCTAAATTATCTAATAAACCTCCTTTATTGCCTAATAAATTACCTAAAAGGTCTTCAGAGTAATTAAGATTTACTTCTACATCAACCTTCAGGTTTCTGCCTGAAATGTTTCTAGACTGAACAAACCTTTGTTAATTTCTAACAAAAAAGATTCCTCTGTTAACTGAGCAGTGATACTTCTCAAACCACCAAAAACACATTCTTTTGACAATATGCACACATGACATATCTGTCACATTTTTAATTGCAGCATGTGTTATTAGTGTAAGGGATGTTTTGTCAAATTAATTTACCTGAGATTGGTCAGACAAAACCCATAATTCTCTGAGCAGGTCAGTGCACCAGTGGTCAGTTCCAGTGTACTAATGGTCAATGCATAAATCAAGACTGGAGGTGTGATGGCACAAAGGACTGCACAGATGACTCTGATGAGCAGAACTGTCGTGAGTATCTTTACTTGGACAATGGCTTGTTGGATTGACCCTTAACAAGGGTCATACATTTTTCATTCTTTGTACTGTATTTTCAGCATTACCCACCTGTAGCTCTCAGCAGTTCAAGTGCTTGACAGGAGGGGAGTGTATTGCTTTAGCATTTGTATGTGACGGAGAACCAGACTGCACCGATGGCTCTGATGAGCAAAGAGCCTGTGGTATGATTACGTGCATTAAATGACAGAAAGAATGTAGTAATTAGTAAATAGTATTATCAGAGGTGGCCTATGACCCTATTGTTTATTTTCTAAGGTGGGCAGACATGTAGCCCAGACCAGTTTACCTGTCGAGAAGGGCAGTGCATTCCGAAACAATACAGATGTGACCATGTACCAGACTGTGTGGATAACTCTGATGAGAACAACTGCAGTAAGAATGTCTCTTTTTTCCATACAGTGAAAAGAACTGTGGCATTTATCATTCTTTAGTAACAATACAGGCTCCCAACAGTATATAGTAATTGAAAAAAAAAGTCTGAAATCAGTAAAATTCTAAAGTTTAATTAAATTATTTGTCAATAATATTTTAATAATATTTAATTATTTATTTATTTTATTTCATTTTGTATATAATTCATTACAGTCCTACTATTATAACCTTAACTGAATAAAAATGGAAATACTCATTACTGTTTCATAACAAAACATGCATGTTTATTTTACCAACTCTGTCAATAAAACATTAAAATACTGAAAATATGGAATGGCAATATGGAATATGGTGGCAGTACAACAATGAAAAGAAATGTACAGTTTATTGTTCCTCAGTACAGATTACTATTGGTCAATATATAGTAATAAAAAACAATCTGTCAGACATTCAGAAAATTCTAAATATAATTTGAAAAAATAATTCCACTATTTGTTATTATTTGTTAGAACAGGGGTGTCAAACTCCAGTCCTGGAGGACCGCAGCCCTGCAGAGTTTAGATGCAACCCTATTTAAACACACCTAATCCAACTAATCAAGTCCTTCAGGCTTAATTGAAAACTGCATATTATGTGTGTTGGAGCAAGGTTGGAACAAAACTCTGCAGGGCTGCGGCCCTCCAGGAACTGAGTTTGACACCCCTGTGTTAGAATATAACACATCCAACATATATTATTTATAGTTAATTACATTTTTTGAAGCAGAATAAAAAAATTTCAAAACCTAAAATTAATTGCAAACAGGTCTGTAATGACTGTCACAAAGGTCTTCAGCAATGTTATCTTTGTGAGACAAAAAGCATATGACTGTTTCTAATTGTCCAATACACATAAAAATCTCAAGATAAACCAGTTACCAAAATAACAGAGGAAATGGTCAGATTTTGTCATCATCATCAGGTTTTGGAATTCCAATAAAACGCATTAAATTACCTCTTGTTGAATCCAGATTACCCAACCTGCACGGAGAAGACATGTGCTAACGGTGCTTGCTACAACAACACTCAGCACTGTGATGGGATGCTAGACTGTCGAGATGGAACAGATGAATTCAACTGCAGTGAGTGAAAGTGTAGTGATCAATCAGATGCCAGTAAAACATGTTTGAGGAAAGTTCAACATTTGACCATGTACATCATGGTCATTTCCTTTCATATTCTTTGTACTTTCATCCCTCAAACAGCAAGGCGTTGTCATCCACATCAGTTTGAATGTGCCAGTGGATACTGTATCCCGATGTTCTTTGTCTGTGATCACTTTGATGACTGTGGAGACGACAGTGATGAGCAAAACTGTGGTGGGTTCCACAATGCATCTCATCTCACCTATTCTATCAAAGCTGCATGGGTTACAAAAGATAATCTATCAGGAAGTAAATGCGGGTGTTCAAAATATACATTAGGTCACTGATAAAAGTACTAAATGTACCTTTTATTTTAGTACATGCAAATACCAAGATTTCTGGACATGGTAGTACCATAAGTAAATACCATAATCCATAGCTTACTTATAGTTGTTTCTGCCATATGCGCTGCAATTTTGTCTTTTTCCAGAGTATCGGACCTGTAGTGGGTCAGAGTTCACCTGTGGTAATGGACGCTGTATGCCTCAGTATTGGGTGTGTGATGGCATCAATGACTGTGGGGACTTTAGTGACGAGAATGGATGTGGTGAGACTGACACCTCCTCTCTCCTACCGATATTGTGAAAAGATTAAATTATATAAGATTAAATAGAACATATGGTAAATTAGTTAAACCTTAATGCTCATACTTTCAGATCCCAGTATCCGAGACTGTTACCCTGGAGAATGGCCCTGTCCGGGCTCTTCAATGTGTGTTCCCATAAACAAAGTGTGTGATGAACACCCTGATTGCCCTGGTGGAACAGACGAGACCAATAGTACAGCACATATGACCTGCGGTAAATTAAATTAAATGTTAACATTTTTTTTTTTAGCTGACCTCAGCATGTTACTCACAGTACTTATACATTTTAATATAATCATGTGATGTCAATCAAATTAACATCAACAAATTAGCATTAGCAAGTTCGGACAAAGTATTTACTAGATGCCATTACAACTATAATAAACTATGCCTGATATGCAACCTCAACAATACTCTCAGGATTACAGGACAATTTAGAGTAGTATATTTTATGTATTTATGTGTTAAACGTGTCACGTGTCTCTGTGAAAGTCACATGTTTAGTATAATAGATGATGACCAGATGGTCTTTGATGTGACTGTCTTATCACATTATGCATGTGACAGACATGCTGTAATTACTCAAGTGTCCAAGAAACTTACAGTAACTACCTTTAAAAACTGCCTTTCTTGTAGGTTTGCAACAGTGTTCTGCTCTTAGCTGTGAGTACCGCTGTCATCCCAGCCCACAGGGTGGAGCCTGCTACTGCCCCGATGGCTTCACTGTAGCCAATGACAGTCGCACTTGTGTGGGTAAGTGCAACAAGACGAGATCCCTTAATTAGCTATTTGATTACAGAGCAGATTTCTGTCTATATATTCTATATATAATATCAAATATAGCTTAAAAAAAAAATCACTGTGAGTCTGTGAGTTCCTTAAGTTAAAGGTAATGTATTTTGTCATTTATAATGTTTTCTGAGGTATATTTACAGTATAGTCTTATAATCAAAAACAATTTGTAGGTTTTGTTCATTTAAAATGGTCTTGTCTCTATGAGAACTCAATGTTAACGGCCACTGCTCTTCCAAAAAATTGTACTGCAATTTTACTTACAGTCACCAAGATGGACTAATTGTTAAAAGTGTTTTTATAGAGTTACATTGAGAACTACTTCCACTGCATCAAAGGTTGCCGCGTTGCAGCAGTGTAGTCATGTCTACTGTCTAGCAAACAATGCAATGATCTCCTTAATGCAACGCGATTTCTGGAATCTCACAAATATTTTCATCATAACTACAGTAACACAGTGAAAACAGTAAGAGACTCGTTGAACAGTGTAAACTGTATCATTGATTCTAACGGGAATTTGGAGAAAATGCATAAAGCAGTCACTGATAGACTTGTGCTAATCTTGTACTGATTATAAAGAGACTGAGCTTTGATTGCTTTCTTTATATAAAATAATAACAACATAGATAACACCCCAACGGTCTTTCTATACCTAAACAGCAGCATCATGTGATTAATGAACAAATCGTGATGTCACGATTCTCCTGATTTTAAATCCTGCATTTCAGAATGGTATAGAATTGTTCATGTTTTAAACTGGGGAATTAGATTTGAGTTCTATAACAAGCAGTATGTATTAATTGCAGAGTAACTTCTCCTTTTGATTTTGCATTTCATCGCCTCTTTTATTTTTGGATTAGCGTCTGATGTTATAAAAACATCTCTCTAAAGTAAAATAAATAATGGTGCAAATACCAGTAAATTGACTCATTTTTCACTTTGTGTCTTTAGCATATCCTGACAGTAGTTTTTAACAGTTGTTTGTAAATTTGTAGTTGTTAGTAAATCTGGCCCTTCGTTTTGAAAAAGTAATAAAGTACTACACCTTCAAATGCAGTACACATAAAATTATTTTTTTTTAATTCATTTTTAAGATGTTATAGTTTTCATTTTAATTAGGTATGCAGCACTGACTTTGATTTACTGTTTAAATACTAAAATGTTTATCATATTTTATTATATATGTGATTTATCCTCAGACTATAATGACTGTAAAATCTGGGGTATCTGTGATCATTTCTGTGAGGATCGACCAGGCACACATCATTGCAGCTGTGCTGATGGATACTTCCTGGAGCAGGGTCATGTCTGCAAGGCCAATGTTTCAGGCGAGTGGAAACTAGAACTGAAAATTCTTGAATGTGCTTAATGTGTATAAAGAGTGGTATTTGTCCATATAAATTTAATATTAATCTATTTTAGTCCCTCAAAATGTTTATAAATTGCATTAAAATCATCAGTTAACCATCATCTGCCTACACTGAAGGCACTACTGGGAACAATTTAGTACAGAGTGAGAGAGCGAGAGTAAACAAAAGTCCAATTTATTATAATGATATTTTGCTTTACAAAATGCACAATTATGTTGCCATACAGATGGCCCAGATGGCTTCAGCAGATGAGAACCACTATAGTACTATAATGCAGATAAAAATAGAATTGTTTTTGTTGTGCCCATTTTAGCTGTTATTATATATAGTACATAGATAGTACATTGTAATGTCCCTTGTCCTCTTGGTCCTTACAGAGGGTTTGCCACAGCTGATCTTCACAGATGGCCGTGATATCAAGATGGCAGATATACATGGGCGGTTTGTCAGGGTTCTGGTCCAATCAGATGGTAAAGGTTACGCTGTGGGGGTCGGTTACAACTGGCACACTCAAAGGATGTTTTGGACAGACACCAATTCTCAGAAGGTGTTTAATATATAAATATAATTATTTATTTATTTATTTTTATTTTTTCATTATATATATATATATATATATATATATATGTGTGTGTGTGTGTGTGTGTTTATATATGTGTTTTTTTAGGTTTACTCTATAAAGTTTGATGGTAGTGATAAGATGGAGGTGCTGTCTGAAGCAGTGCACAATGCCCAGAATCTGGCTGTGGACTGGATCAACTTTAAGTTGTACTTTGTCGAGGAATACGTAGAGAGAATTGAAGCATGTGACTATGATGGGGGAAACCGTGTCACGCTGGTCGCAGAAAACTTGGTGACTCCTCATGGGCTTGCTCTGGACCCAACAGTGGGGTAAGTACAGTGTGTTTGTGGATATGATTCATTGTCTTTTAAAGGAATATTGAACTCATCTACTTGTGGTCTAATTGCTTTAACCTACCTCCTACAGATACATGTTCTTCACAGACTCTGGCTATAACACAGATGATGTTAAACTGGAGCGTGCATTTATGGATGGCAGTAACCGATTTGAGCTGGTTAAGACCAGACTGGGTTCTCCTACTGGAATCACCTTGGATTTGGTCACCAAGAGGGTTTACTGGGCAGATAGCCATTTTAACCTGGTTGAGACTGTTACATATAGTGGCGTGGACAGGTATTGTAAACCGCAAATCGCTATTTGAAACCTTTAGGGAACATGCAAGTCAGTGGTTCTCAACCAGGGGCCTGGAGCCCACTAGAAAGCCTATAAATTGTTTGTTGAAACATTTAGGAAATTTTCATACATTCACATTTAAGATCATTATGTACATATGTTTATATGTGAGACCCCAGGTTTCCCTTTGTGCAGAACATGGATAAATTGAGATTTTTAAAGTGATATTTCTAGGCCTGTAAAAGTCATGTAAAATTATTTAATGCAATGAAGTTTTGATGTAATGATATCTCCATGGATATTTTTATATTACATCTTATATAGCATTTTTCTTGTTAAGCTGTAATATATTTTATCATGTAGAAAAAAAAAAATCCTAGAAAAATTAATATCCAGTAAATCACGAAAAACTGGAGCCTTCAAATAATGGTATGCACAGTGGGGGCCTTGAAGTCAAAAAGGTTGAGAACCGCTCATATTGGTTTTTTTTAATTATTATTATTTTATTTATTTATTAATTTTTTTATTTAAGAAAACTGAATGCTAAATTTATGTTTATGTTTATATTTGTGTTATCAAATGTGCCACTAGGAAAACAGTGTTGAATGGAGGTCATCAGGTCCCTCATCCATTCGGGATATCGGTATTCGAGAACCATGCCTTTTTCACAGACTGGGTCAAGATGGGTGTAATTCGGACCAACCGCTTCAATGGCAGTGACCCAACTTTTCTGTACCGCTCTACTAACAGACCTGGACAAATTGTGGTTTCCCATCCAGCTCTTCAGCCCTTTGGTAAGACAAAGTGTATTGTTGATAATACAAAATACTGAATAAGGCCAGCACTTTGCAACATTAAGTACACATAATTACTGGCCTTTTTCTAACTACAGTGAAAAACCCATGTGGCAGACACAATGGTGGGTGTCAGCAAATCTGCCTTCTGAGTCACCGTACTGACAACGACGGGCTGGGTTACCGCTGCAAGTGTCGCCTAGGATATGACCTCCAGGATGATCGCCAAACTTGCTTTAGTGAGTGAGACAGCCTGCCTGCCAAATTATGAACCACACTGTTGTTGAATTAGATGGTCATATACATGGAATACTGGGATTGGAGACTGTATATTGCCATTTAAAAAGTTTTACAGGGTTTATTTTCAGTTTAAGCAGTATCAGATCCTCTGAAACAAACATGTGTTTCTCTTTCAGAGATTAGAGATTATTTACTGGTGGCTAGTGCAAAATCAGTCAGGGGGATTCCTCTTAACGTTTCGTCCCAGGAGGATGTCACCCTGCCGCTTGCTGGCATGGCCCAGTCCTTCTCTGGTTCTGGAGTTGAGTATGATGGGTCAGTAGAGACTGTGTTCTACAATGACAGAATGCGACAAATCATTTACAAATCACCCATCAATGGCACCAGTAAGTGTAAAACAGAATGCTGTTTCTTTCTTTGAAAAAAAAAAAGAATTTCATAATTTAATATTAATTACTTTTTATATGCATTTAAAATATATATATATTTATATATATATATATATATAAAATTTTAAATTACAAATATTTATAAAATAAATTTTACAAATTCATATTTTCTGTCTTTTTCATTAACGTTTTAATAAAATAAAATGTATTTTGTAGTATTACACATGTCCATAGTTGTCACGTAACAACCCGGGGCATTCCACTTACTCCACATACTTGTGCTTACCACAGTTTGGAGAACACTGGTTTTAGTTCTGTTCTGTGTTAGGTCTGTGTAACACAAATGAGTTTCACTCAGCACTTTTCAGTGTAAGAGGAGTAGAGATTTTTTTGTTTGTTTGTTTGTTTGTTTTATTTTTGTTATATACAAAATACAGTCATGTAAAATACAGAATGTTTTTTTTTTTTCACTAAACATGCTTCTATTATATCTCAGATCATGAGATCCTTACAGGTTACAGAGTGGGTTCTGTGGAGTCAATGGCATATGATTGGACCTCTAGTATCCTCTTCTGGACATCCAGCACCTATCGCACTATTTCCGCTTTTAAAGTAACAGATGGATCAAGACGGGAAATTGTTCAAAATTTGAAATACCCCCGGGGTATTGCCGTGCACCCCAGTGCTGGGTATGCAACATGATTAAAATAAAATAAAGTTTTGTGCTAAATAAAATATCTATAGTATGTCCTTTAAATACAGAATATTTTTTAGACCCGAATAACCATTAACTGTTCTGTAGATTTGAGATCTGAGACTCTGGATTTGTTTCTGTGTACTTTTATTTGAATTTATGGAACTTACTGGACTGCTCTATTTTGCACTCCTAGATACCTGTTCTGGTCTGATTGGTACCGTCCAGCTGTGATCACCAGGGCATACACAGATGGAAGCAATGCTGTTCCGCTAATCAACACAACACTCGGCTGGCCTAACGGACTTGCCGTGGACTACCTGTAAAGAGATCCTCTTACAATCAATAACTTCCAATACCTATACACTTTGATTTCTGAAAGAGTTCTGTTTATAATGATATGAGTTTATTCACTTTTCATTCTGCTTTGATGCCAACACAAAGATCAGTTTGAACAAGAAAAAAGCGTATTTTTTTGCTCAACAGGATGGATAGGCTGTATTGGGTTGATGCGCAGCTAGACCGGATTGAGCATGTGAGCATTGATGGGCTAGATCGACAGGCCTTCTCCAGCATCGGACAAATCACTCATCCTTTCTCACTTACAATACACACAGGTTGGCACTTCTGTATATCTTCATTCTTCACATGTTTATTATGACGCTGATGTTGAGATTATGTTAAAGTACAGATCTAACTCAATTTAATATATATATATTTATATATTTTTTTTTTTTATTATTATTATTTTTATTTTTTTTTTTTCACTGCCTGATCTGCCTCCACCATGTTCGTTAGATCATCTGTTCGTGTCAGACTGGAGGACAAATTCTGTTTTCCGAATGAGGAAGAGGGATGGTGGGGAAAATATAATCCTAAGAAATGGCATCACGGGCATAATGAATGTTAAGGCCTATTCAGCTGATCTCCAGAACTGTGAGTAAAAAGAAAAACTGCTGTCTTTTTATCCAGTTCACTGGAATTTCGTCAGTTTTAATATACTTTTTAGACATGTTTAACATGATGATAACAGTTTTGAGTCAACAATATATAAGAGCAAAAAAGTGTAGAATTAATAGTATAATTATTTTTGAATAAATGAATAGATAGGACATAAAATTGACCCTTGTACTTGTTAGATGTAAGATACTTGTTACAGTAAGTGATAATCAAATATTGTTATGTCATTGCTGTGTACAGTGTTCAAAAGCAAATGCAATCTGATTCCAAACGGCCGCTGCAGCCACTTCTGTTTCCCTACGCCTGCGTCCAGCCGTGTGTGCGGATGTCCCTATGGCATGAAGCTGCAGGAGAACCAGAGGGACTGTGTGAAGGATGATACTGAGCCCCCACCAGATGATAACTGTGGAGATTATGCCTTTCCCTGCGACGGGGGCCGCTGTGTGCCGAAATCTTTCCGCTGTGATGGTGTGAATGACTGTGCCGACAAGACAGATGAAGCCAACTGTACAGATCCAGGTGTGTATGTACATGTTTGCTTGAGCACCATCTAAAGACTATCTAGACATGTCTATGAACATCTCCTTTCAACTCTTTATTCAGGTACAACCTGTTCTCCATATGCCTTCACCTGCGGAAATAAGCAGTGCATCCCTGCTAGTTGGCGCTGTGATAGGCATGATGACTGTGGTGATGGAACTGATGAGGATAACTGCCCTACACGCCTTCCAACCACCTGCTCGTCCAGCCAATTTGCTTGTCCTAACGGATACTGCATCCCAAAAGCATGGGTGTGCGATACCTTCAATGACTGTGGTGATGGTTCTGATGAGAGACAGTGCAGTAAGTACTCAAGATTTTAGAGAGATGTTCAATGTTCAGGAAATATGCAGAAATGCTTACTGGCAAAGAAAGTTTGATAAAACATTTTTAAAATAGCTCACCCCTAGTGCTGCCCATGTACACAAATGTGCCATCCTGTGGTTAATTTTAACCACTCACCTTCTCTATCCTATTTCAGATTCCACTATCACCACCTGCCGGCCTGGCTTCTTCTTGTGTCCAGATCACCGTTGTATATATAATTCATATGTTTGTGATGGAGACCAGGACTGTTTAGATGGATCTGATGAGAAGGACTGTGGTAAGTTAGTGATTTAATTTAAATTTGAGGCATTTGTATACAGTGGATATACAAAGGATCTACTTAAAGTCAACATAAAATGTGAAAACTATTTTCAAAATGTATGCTGTAGATTTTATTGTGACCAAGTCATGTGTGCATGTTTCTTTTCTTTTCTTTTCTTTTAAAGCTTTTCAATTCATAATATTTAATCGAAATATCCGATTCAATGAAAATGTTTGACTAATTAAAATAACTGAACCTTCTGGTGACAACAACATAAATCTCTCTGGTGACGTATACAGGATTTCTCCAGTCATTTAATTCGCTTAAACCCCACCCTTGCTCATGTTCATCTGCATTCACTTTTGAGAGCCCTGCATTTTTTTTCTGTCAGTAATTAGTTACTCTTGATTGTGCATCACAATATGAAAGAAAAGATCTGTCGCTACACTTCTGTTTCATGACAACTTTAATTACCATAGATATGATAGATATGGATGTTGTGTGTTTTGGGTAGCGTACTCCTGTGCAACATATGAGTTCGCATGTGCCAGTGGGGATCAGTGTGTGAGTCTGAACTATCGCTGTGATGGGGTTTATGACTGCAGGGACCACTCAGACGAGAGCGGCTGTCGTAAGTTATATGTTTTTAGAAATCTTCATTCAGTTCCATCAAGTCCTCTTTCAAGTTTTTTCCTCTTTTCAGCAATTTATAAATTTTTTTATTTATTTTTTTTTTTTGCAATTTAGCCATAATTTTGAGTGGGGAAAAAAAACAGATTAAGATAATGTTTCAGTGAATCAGTCTGCAATTTTTCCAAATATTTATTGTCAGTTATTTTAATATTAATTTTCCACAGAGTTTACAAATTTCACAATATCTAAATACAGTTTAAAACCTTGATTTCAGTAATATGTCAGGATTAAACATCAAAATTAAAGTGAAAAAAAAATGTTTTGTTGTTCAATTATTGTTGATAATTTATCTAACATATCTAATAGTTTTTATAACAAAACATGGGATTATGCCATAAATGTCATAATTTTTATATGGATAGAAGCTACTAAATGTGTATCTATTTTGTAATCTTTTTTTGTATTATTAATTACTAATTAGTGTTGATAAAATAGTGCTAGTGATGACTAAAAACTGATATTTCATGTACAGCCACACGTGGGCCAGGTCTGTGCCATGACAATGAATTCCAGTGCCAGGTTGATGGATTCTGCATTCCGAAAACGTGGGAATGTGATGGCCATCCAGACTGTGAGGATGGCTCTGACGAGCACAATGGCTGCCCGCCCCGAACCTGCAGTTCTTACCAATTCCTTTGTGCTAATGGAAACTGTGTGCCTCAGAGCTGGGTTTGTGATGGGGATAATGATTGCAGGGATATGAGTGATGAAACCAACTGTCCCACTCCACCATTCAGCTGCCCATCAGGTCAGTGGTTGTGTCCCACAGACCAGGTGTGCATCACAGAGGCTCAGGTGTGTGATGGCCAGAGAGACTGCCCTAATGGAGCTGACGAGTCTCCCCTCTGCAGTGAGTAATGCTGTTGCTTGTGTAAAACTAATTTATGCAGTAATATCGGATGTTGATGAATTTTAAGATTGTTCTTCTTTCTCTTTCTTTCTCCCTATTTACTTTATTAGATGAAGATGACTGTCAGGTGAATAACGGAGGCTGTAGTGATGGTTGTATTCAGGGTCCATTTGGAGCTCAGTGTACCTGTGAACCAGGATTCCAGCTGCTGAACGACTCAAAGACCTGTGACGACATAAATGAGTGTCTGATCCCTGGATTCTGCAGTCAATCCTGCTTCAATGAGCGTGGCTCCTTCCGATGCTATTGCGAAGATGGCTACCAGCTGGAGTCTGATGGACGTACATGCAGAGCCACCTGTAAGCAGTCACTTACACATCAAACATGACTGGCCAAAGACTTTATGAGGTTTAACATGAATTGCATTTCTAGTGGTTGCAATGCTTGTTCACACTGCTCCAACGAAAACTAAAACCATACTGCTTTAAAACAGAACATTTCATGTAAAGTATTATAAGGACACAATGATAGCAAAACTTGAAATGAGAAATTCTGTAATCTGCTCCAGCTCCAGGTGATGCCTTACTTCTGGTGGCCAGACGCAGCCAGATTGTCTCAAACCGCATCTTACTTAGGCCACCCCTTATTGTTCCTGTTGTCAGCGGCTCAAGCATTGTTGCTGTAGACTTTGATAATGTCAATAAACGAGTCTACTGGGGTGATTCATCTCAAAAAATGATCTATAGTTCGTTCCAGAATGGCACAGACAAAAAACAGGTACGTGATAAGAAGAAATAAAAAGTCTAGTTGTCTTAAACTGGCTCATGAGTTTTAAGAATATGTTAACTACAGTTTTTGAATTAATTAATTTGATGATGTTGGTATGTTAGGTGTTCTCTTCAGGTCTTGTGGTACCTGAAGATATAGCAGTGGATTGGGTGGGTAGAAACATTTACTGGACAGACTACGTCATGGAAAACATTGAAGTATCTACTCTGGATGGCCGTTTCCGGAAGATTTTGATTACCAAAAATGTTACCAGCCCTCGCGGATTGGCTGTAGACCCCCGCAACTTGTATGTATATTGCACATACGTACTGATTTGTTTCAATTTTGGGAGAATGCAACAGTAGTTTTGCTGTTAAAAGGATTAGTCCACACGCACACAAAAAAATCTGTCATTACTTACTAGTCCTTATATTGTTTCAAACCCATAAGACTTTTGTTATTTGTTTTATTTTTATTTTTTTACAAAAATGGAATATAATACGGTAAACAGAAATTCAGTCATACTCAACTGATGGATGTGCGAGAATAAATCCCATTAGTTGTAAGTCATTTGTTCTTGTGTGTCAAGCAAGCATATCTGAGCTTCCTTTTACCATATTTTATGTTCTCTTTGCATGTGTGTTGATGTTTATATGTGAGTACAAGCCTAAATTATATCTGTTCATTATATAGTGATCACATCTCTTCAGAAGTCTTCAGAAGACCACTCGATTCATATGAGTTACTTTATTGATCTCTATGAACTTTTGATCCTCAAGTCAGTGTTTTCAATGTAGGGACAAAAATCTTTCAGGTTTCATTAAAAATATCTTAATTTATGTTAAGGAGGTCTTATGGGTTTGGAATGACATGAGGATCTTTTTTTTTTTTTTTTTTTAACTGAATGAATTATAATGAATTTTTTATCTGTGGATGAATTATTGCTTTAAGATCATGTAGACGTTTTAAGGTCTTTAAAGTATTTTAAGGGGTTTAAAGTATTCTTTCTGTTTTCTTCTCAGCATCAATCTAATATTCTGGTCAGACTGGGGTCAGAACCCTCGAATAGAACAAGCTAGTATGGATGGATATTCAAGAAAAACAATTGTGACTAACAAGGTATACTGGCCCAACGGACTTACCCTGGATTACACAACTAGAAGAGTATATTTTGTTGATGCCTACCTGAAATATATTGACTACTGTGACTACGATGGCAAAAACAGACATCAAGTCTTTGCAAGTGACATGGTAACCATTTAATGTCCCTGGTTAAAACCTATATTTTGTGTAAAATATAAGGCTGGCTGATGTTGAATTTTTTTACTCATCACTTCCCCGTGTCTGCAGGCTCTTCAGCAACCACATGGCATAACCATTTTTGAAGACAACATATATTGGAGTGACCAGTCCAAAGGCCAAATTATGAGAACTAACAAATTTCATGGAGGAAACTTCACCACCCTTTTGACCAGTGTGTACCAGTGCATGGGTATCGTCATGGATCACCCTGTCAGGCAACCTTTAGGTTAGGCTTTCACACAGGTTATTAATGAAAGGACTTCTGGCTGGTTTTTGTTAGTTGATTAACATAGTTTGTTGGATCCCATACAGCACTTAACCCCTGTGAGAACAATCCATGCAGTCAGCTGTGTCTGCTATCAAACTTAAGACCACGATACTACAGTTGTGACTGCCAGTCTGGCTGGACCCTTGGCAGCGATGGTCGTACTTGTACTAAAGGTGAGAGTCTTGACAAAATGACTATGTGCCAGTTGAGTTCTTGAGGTCTTATGGCCTTTTACTTGACTTAATGATGCTGGAATAATTATTTTTCATAGATGACACACCATTCTTAATGGTCGTCAGAGATACAGTCATTATGGGAATCCCTCTCAACCCCAATGACACATCCAACAATGCCATGGCAACAATTTCAGGCATCACACAGGGCAGAGATATTGATTTTGATGATCAAGAGCAGTTTGTCTACTGGGTGCAAGGCACTGTGAGTAAATCAGTCAAAATCTTAGAACATTGTCTTATTAAATATATTATTTAAATATATTATATAGCAGCTAATAAAACTGTTGAATAATATATAAAATAGTGAATCAAAATACAAGTAAGTTACAGAAAGAAAAATACAGAAAGATTATGTAAATTTTTTTTTTTCCCCAGGGCTCAATTTTTAGAAGTAAGACAGATGGGGCGAATCGGACTCAGTTTGCACCTGCTGCTATCATTGGTTCCCCCTCCGGTCTTGCTTTTGATTGGATAACACGAACCATGTACTACACTAATCCCTCCGTTAAGACTATTGAGGTAAACGACATAATTTCTTCACACATTAACGCACTTGACCATAAATAATATATATGAATATTGAATGAAGTTATTATTTGTTTATTTACTGTTATTTATGTTACTTATTGTTATATCTTCTCCCACAAGGTCATTAGGGTTGATGGATCTCAACATTACAGGAAGACAATTATTGCAAACACAGGGAAACCAGAGGGAGCTGGAGAGCCAATAGGAATAGCTCTCGATCCAGCTAGGGGGTAAACACTTTTTGTGACTAGTACACATTTGTCCTGCACTAATTCTTTAGTTATTAATGTATTGTCATCATCCACTCACCCTTGCAGGACACTGTTCTGGACAGACAGAGGTTCAGACAGTGGAGTTCCACCAAAGGTGGCAAGTGCAGACATGGATGGTGGAAACCGCAGAAACCTCTACACTGGTAGCCTAGGCAATGTTGAGTTTATTGCTGCAGACATAGAGGCCAGGAAAATCTACTGGGGTGTTCCTCAAACTGGGATGGTGAGAAACGTACACTTGCTCATAAATCCACATGTAGGAATTATTAATTATGCACTTGCTTTATTTTCCCGGCTTTGTTACTTCTCTGTGATCGGCAGATTGAATGTGGAACCATGGATGGTGCAAGCAGGGTGACCATTGTGAGTGGCCTATCTCACCCCTGGGGCATCACTGTTTACCAACACTACCTTTACTACACTGACCTTGACTATGAGGTCATTGAGAGAGTGGACAAGAACACAGGCGCAGACATGGTAGTGATGAGGAGCGGCATGGCAGGGGTGCGGGCACTGAAAGTGCATGCCAGAGACAGTGAGTGAAGCTTTACAGTTTGCACTTTATTCTTCATAGAAGATGTTCTAGGGGTTGCAAGATGTCATCTATGAACTCTAGTAACTTGTGATAAAAAAGAGAGTTACTGTGGAGTGATTAGTGGCACTGGTATTTTGCCAGTGGCTAAATACTCAGTTTAGCTGTCATTAAAAAAAATTGACCTCTGCATGCCAGGGGTGACCCTTCAGAAACAAGATAATACCCTTAGAAAAGTATGATCTTCTGGATTTTTTAAAAACTGTTCTTTATGTTCTGTTTAAATCTAGACTCTGCTGGCACTACCAATGCTTGCAGTACAAACAACGGAGGCTGTCCCCACCTGTGTCTGCCAAAACCTGATGGACAAAAGACATGCGCCTGCACCACAGGTTTTATTCCATCTCAGGATGAGTCTCAGTGTGAGCAATATGAATCTTATGCTGTAGTTTCCTCTGCCGAATATATTAGAGGATTCCACATCAACAGCTCTGACCATTCTGAGGCCATGGTTCCTGTGGGAGCAAGTGAGTATTAGTTAGAGTATGCTAAACAGTTTGATCCTTGTTTGAGATGCAGTAGTTTTAATTTCATTTATTATATTCAATTATTCAATTAATACATTACATTCAATACACTAAGGAGAAGGGTCTTTAGTGTAGATTTAAACTGACAGTGTGTCTGCCTCCCATCTGAGAAATCTATATTTTGTGAAAAGATATATAATTTTGTGTAAATAATAATAAGCAGAATACATAATAATTAGAATAAATAATATTTATATATACATAAATAATAAATATTAATAATAGTTACATAGTAAAATTGTGTACTTAGAACATTATCTTCTTTTATTCTGTAGGAACTTACTCAGTTATCAGCAAGGTGGACATGCACATCTCTTCTGGATTTCTGTACTGGATTGATAACAGCACCTACTCATCCTACAGAGGCATTTACAGGACCAAGACAGATGGCTCACGCTATTCTACTGTCATCAGTCAGTTAGACACCGGAAGGATTCAGGGCTTGGCAGTAGATTGGATCGCAGGTAAATTAATGTGCATATTTTGTATACTGTGAAAGTGGATTGTATGTGTTTGTATATCGGGCTAATCTTTTCTTTTTTATGTCAGGAAACTTGTACTTCACTAATGCATATACCTCTCAAACATACATTGAGGTGTTACGTCTGAACACAAGCATTCGACTAATTCTATTGAAGAGTTCAGTGGATCGTCCCATGGATATTGCCGTTAGCCCTAAATTGCGTCTCCTCTTCTGGACTGATGCTGGCCAGTCACCCAAGATTGAGAGTGCACTTTTGGATGGTACCAATCGGACAGTTATTGCCTCTGAGAGCCTGTCATCCCCCAGAGGGTTAACAGTCGATTATACTAATAACTTCCTGTACTGGGTTGATGACGCGCTGGATATGATTTCCTGCATGGCGGCTGATGGTTCTCAGCGGCAGATTGTTCGCTATGGTAGTCGCTACCCTGCACCATACAGTGTCGCCATCTTTGGTAATTACATGCTGTGGGTGGATCGCAAACTGGGCAAACTCTTTCAGGCCAGCAAGAGTCCTGGGAATACAGACACACCTGAGGTGATCCGAGATGGTATTGAGGATCTGACAGATGTTGTAGTGTTTGACTCCCATGTTCAGCCCACTTCTGCCAACTTGGTGGGTTTCAACCCATGCCAAGAGGACAACGGGCGATGTCAACAGTTTTGTTTTGCAATGCCCGAACAGCAGCAACCCAAATGTGCCTGTGCCCATGGCTCTTTGCTCAGCAATGGAATCTCGTGTGGCTTTGGCCTGGATGAGTACCTGATCTTCACCACGGACTACACTATGAACAGCATCAGGCTGGACCCAGAGGATCACAGCACCCCGTTCCCCACCTATAATCTGGGCTACGGCCTTTTGGCCACAGAGTTTGACTTCCAGGACAAGAGAGTGTTCTTTACCCAGTATGTGGGTTTAGGCAGGAGTAAAATAGGATACATCACAACCACCAGCAGCACTAGCCCACCAATCACCATAGCCAATGGTATAGTCTAATGCTTTAATATTTTGAGACTGAATAAGCAGAAACCAGCCAATAAAAATGTTAAAGAGTTCTCTGCTTTCTTTCCATCTGTTAGATCTGTATGATCCTGAAGGTCTGGCCTACGATTGGATCCACAAGCGTCTTTATTTCACAGATTATTACAATCGGAGTGTGCAGTCTATGGGAATAGATGGCCAAAACCGTTCCTTTATCGCACATGGTAACCGCCCCAGAGCAATTGTGGTGGATCCATGCTATGGGTAAGAACTGTTCACACCTAAAATTAAACCCTTGGTTAACAGAACCTGGGTTATCTTTTTCCATATTCACACTGTTCATTAGGGCTGCATGATTAATCAAAAATAAAATTAAAAAAACTATATGCATTGTGTAATTATCCAGTCGCAAAGTGCTCTGTGTTACATAGCGAAACACGTGTTCTTTTATAAGCGAGCATCTCGCGATCAGGTGTTTTAGTGTCGCAGAGCTGCTCAGTTCACCGTAAAGGCAGCTTCACACAAACTCATCTCTGAATCTAATTTGAGTATTCCTGCATTCACACTTGCCATTATACATGAAACCTGTATGTGAATGTTGTCCACATATTGAATACCAAAGGTAGTTGAGGACGTATTATGATCACATGAGTACAGTGTAAATGCAATAGCCACTGTATTGGGATTCACTGGTCAGTGTCACATATAATAATTATATATCCTCCTCATTCCAAGGGCTTTACCAGAAAATTACATGCTTAGCCTCATGTTTGCAAAATGTTTTTAAAAGAAACTCAAATACAGAGATTGATTGCTTTTACAT
>JAHKKF010512471.1:3740-14475 GCA_019740295.1 Labeo calbasu | reverse complement strand
ATATATATATATATATATATATATATATATATATATATATATATATATACACTGTATATATATATAAACAGCATTTATTGAAAACATTATAAATATCTTTACTGTCACTTTTAATCATTTAAACGCATCCTCGCAGGATAAACTATTGATTTCTTAATAATAAATGATCCTAATCTTTGAAACAGTCGTGTGTGTTACATTTACATTTTTCCATTTTAATGAAAGTTAAATGTGAAACAACAAAATATTGACAATTTAAAGGCTATATTTTTCAAACTATAACAAAAAAAAAACTGTATAAATGATTCTGTTTGGTACTTCTAAATAACACAATTCACCTTGAATACCTCACGTTTCTTTACATTATTAATTGAACGTTTCGATTTGTTGCCCAGATTCCCTTTGTTTAATCATTCTGAATCGACATGCATGATTAGTCCTAATTACCATTATTAATGCAGGACGAGATTATCTCCCCCATTCACCTTCCCATTCACCTGAACTAATTACGCTGAACGGAAAATGTCTGTAGTTTTCTATTTTTTTATTTTTATGTGCGGTGGAGGTCGTCTGTGCAATTTCACTGTCCCACAACCGATGAACGCACTCCAGATGCTGCTCAGTAAATTCTCCAAGACTTTTGTCATTTGTACTACAAAACAGCCTCCAGGCTAGTATTAAGAAGCTGCAATGAAGACACAATCTCACAGACATCCAGCTCGTGTGAAAACCCATTCCAGTTGCCAACGATTAGGCTGTCACGAAGCCAAGCCGCTTTCACACCGAGGGGCGCAATATAAACCAAAAACGACGACGACAACAAAAAAGCCTATCAGTCTTTGTCTCTTTTTACAGCAGCCATTCATCGCTGAGAGCCTCACTCAAGGCCAGAGAAGCAATTGCTCCTCTTAATGCTGGAGCAGCTGATTGGCACGATGAGGGCGGTGAAATCGCTGGAGCATTTGATCATTTGTCTCATAGTTTATAGACCCAGAGCGGCACCTCAACTTGAAGTTTCAATTTGAAACATTAATTTAGCCTTTCGCAAAGACTTCTCCAAATGACAACTTCACAGCGAGGAATTCTCACGGGCGAGGAATTTAGCTGGAATTGTTTACGATTTACCGGGCTGTTTATTTGTTTGTTTACTTGTTTGTCTAGATCATACAGGACCGAGTGCTTCAGCAGACCTCCAGGAGCAATCTGATGTGGAACAGTCATCCCGGTGGGCTTTTTACACTGCCCCAGTACTCATCCTACCTGGGCGACTTCCCGTTCTTCTACGCCAAACTTGGTAATTGACAATTATCTTCTTTCTAGCGCATAGTTTTTCCACAGTTAAGGCAAAAGCTGTTTCTAAAATTGCTCTTATTTTCCCTATAGTGCACTGTTTGGAGGTTTGCCATTTTTGTAGTGTCGTCCAAATTCAGAGTGAACAACTTCATAGAGGTTTCTTTTATACCTATAATGCTGTGATTTGCTGTGTACAAGTGCAGCATACTTGCTGAAATAATATTTCAGAATCTAATGGTGAAAACCTTGAGCAAGAGAATTATTAAAAAATATATGATAAAGTATTGTTTTTATTTATCACTATGAGCTAATATGTTGAACAGAACAGGTTTTTTATGTGTAAGTAAAAATACATTAAATAAAAATATTTGATAATTACTTATAAAGATGCAATTGGTCCTGAATTAATTTATTCTTATTTTTAATTATTATCAGCAAATATTTTAAACAAAAACAGAATAAAGATTTATTTTCATAATGCCACCCATAAACCCCAAACTATAAAGCTAGTGATATTTAGTTACAAAAAATCTATAATAAATATTTTCATCCTTATTTTACAAAGGTACATATATAATATAAAATAAGGTATATATAATATGAAGTGTATGTTGATTTACTCTTTAAGATTTTGAATGTTTTTATTTCTCTTCTGGTCACCAAGCCTGCATTTATCTGATCCAAAGTACAACAAAAGAGTAATATTGTGAATTTTTTTTACTATTTAAAATAACTATTTTCTATTTGAATATATTTTATTTTTATTTTTTTTATCAAAATTTTGAGCAACATTACTCCAGTCTTTAGTGTCACAAGATCCTTCAGAAATCATTCTAATATGATGATTTGCTGATTTGAATTATAGAAATAAATACTTTTATTTAACAAGGATTCTCTAAACTGATGATAAAGACATTTATAATGACACAAAATGTTTCTATTTCAGATAAACGCTGTTCTTCTGAACTTTATATTCATCGAAGAAACCTGAAAAAAATGTACTCGGCTGTTTTCAACATAATAATAATAATAATAGTAAATGTTTTGAGCCGCAAATCAAAACATTAAAATGATTTCTGAAGGATCATGTGACTGGAGTAATGATGCTAAAAATTCAGCTTTGAAATCACAGAAACAAATTACATTTTAAAATGTATTAAAATAGAAATCAGTTATTTTGAATAGTAAAAATATTTTAAAATTGTACTGTTTTTACTGTACTTTGGATCAAATAAATGCAGGCTTGGTGAGCATAAGAGACTACTTCTTAAAAAAAAAAACATTAAAAATCTTACTATTCAAAAACTTTAGACTGGTAGTGTACATTTTTTCTGTATGTAACATTCACTGTATAGGGAATCGTGAATGAGTGATTTTTGGACAGCAAAAGTTTTTCTGACTTTAATATTGTGACACCCTTTTCTCCGAAACTTTCCGAAACTAGTCCTGCCTGACGTTTTGAGGTTATGTTCAAATGTTTCTGGAATTAATGAGCTTTCTACGACATGACAGACAGGCATTATGGGACTTTCGGATCCTCTTTCATCTCTTACAGACGTGGGTCTTGTCATAGCCAAATTTGCGACTAGCCTCATTCAAAGCCCAAGTTGCGTCGTCTCTGGTTCTCCCCTTTGTCATCATCTGATTTATTTTTAAACACCCTCTCCTGCCATCTCTTAATTGCAGAGGTGTCTTGATATCTACAAATTTACCATGTAGCTAAGTGACAACCATTGTACAACGTGATAGATTATCGACCAGCCCTGTGTAATTGGATCACAAAATCCATATTCACAATCTAAAGTCGCGCATCGCCACAGTTGCTAATGCAGCCCACGCGTGTCTCTATCTTAATCTGCACTGCTTGTCAGGCCAATCAATATGAAGCCGTTGATTGAGCACCTCTTGTTAGTGAAAAAATGTAAGTGGGGAAAAAAAAATGTGGTAACCAACAGGAATTATCAGCTTGTATCTATGCGAAAATTATCATATTGGTTTGTCACCGCTGCGCCAATTAAACATAGTGAGTTATTTGAAGACGAGGGAAACACTCTACAGGATGGTGCCAACTGTCTGTATTATCTCATGGGCAAAGCAGACAATAGATGGGGGGAAAAAAAGGCATCTACAGAGAGATTAAAAGCAATGTGCATGATATTATTGCCATTATCATTGATTGTAATTAAAAATGTAGTTTATTTACTGTAAAACTTTTTTTATTTATCTTCCATTAAATCCAACTTTAGTCATAGCAATACATCATTGTGCTTGAAGTGTTTTATAGATATATTTGGCTTATTTTCAAGCTCACAGGAGTTCTGCACAGAGCTCTTTAGAAGGCTTCACAGAATCTTTGTGAAGGGTTTGAAATACTGTCGTTCAATAAGCTGCATGCATCATTCACCCCATGTGTTTGTTAAATATTTTATGAAATATTACATTTTTTATTAGATATTTTTACACCTTTTACTGTTTAAATCCATTCAGCAGAATTCCATAGATTTTCACCAAGAGCGGGGCAAAAAAAAAGTACAATGAACAGCTGCAGCATAGATCTGTTATATCATTTTTGCCTGATTATGAGTCTTTCAAACTAATTCTCTTGTTTGTTTGTTTTTAGGGATCAAGCCGAATCCCAAGTTCACTGCTGTTATTCATGCAGTCACACCCCTGGTTTCTCAGTCTCAGCCTATTCTCAAGCTCCTCGTCTCAGTGGCTAGATCCCAGTACTGTGCTCAGGTAAGATCTAGTTCTTTTGATGGAAGGTTGATTCGTTAAATCAGGGGTCAACAAACTTGTTCCTGGAGGGCCGGTGTCCTACAGAGTTTGCCTCTAACTTTCCTCAACACACCTGCCTAGATGTTATCTCACTCGTATACCTAGTAAGACCTTGATTAGCTGGTTCAGGTGTGTTTGACTAGCTCCAAGCTAAACTCTGCAGGGACACCAGCCCTCCAGGACCAGGTCTGGTGACCCCTGAATTAAATCAATGGCAAATTATTGCATATATCAGTATTTGCTGAAAAAAAAAAAAGTCTTAAATTAAAATGATTCAGAGACAACCTGGCTTTAGTGCCTTTACTTCTTTAATTAAATAATTAAATATTTATTACTTTAATTAATTGCGCTAATTAGTGGTTCTTAACCAGTGGGTCTCAGCAAACGCCCAGGGGCTCTGCAGAATGACTTAAGTCTCTCTTAAGTCTCTAATCTAATTTAAAACACAAAATCAAGTAGTGTTGTCACAATACCAAAATTTTGACTTCGATACGATACCTGACTAAAATATCACGATACTACTACTGAACCGATACTATTTTAATGGTTACATTAAAATTTTTTTAGCAAAAAGCATGTCTAATTAATTGAAATCATGAAACTTGCAGAATTTAACAGCAATTAATTAACAGAAATTACATGTTTTAAGGCCCTATGAAACACATTTTATTATTTTTTCTCAAATTTTTCTCAAATTATTTTCCATTAATTTTTCTTTATTCTATTTTAATCGTTTCATTACATTTTAATAATCAAAAGCATGTCTAATGAATTTATACAGGATAATCAAAGAATTAATTTATTATATGCTATTATTTCTTTTTTTCAGAAATAGGCTACTGTGTTGTATATTTACAATTTTCTGGTAAATAATTCTGGTAAATATTTTTTCCTTAAACATTGTTTTATTAGTAGTAGTAATACTATCTTAACATTTAAGTAATATATTAATATATTTCTAGCTGTCAAGTTAAAACGCACTTTTATTTTGATGGGTTGCTATGAAGACCTTTAGGATCTTCATTATATGACGATAGATTTCCGAAAAAGAAACAGTAAAGTGCTCATGAAGTGACTCTCAGAGCAGTTTTGGAGATTGTTCATGTGTTCATGTACTCATATATTGAGGCGGCAGAGGCTTAAAAAAAAAATACTGCGAGCATCACGCGTTCGTGTGTAATAAACAAAACTGCGCGTCTGCGCCATTCACTGCACTAGACGTGCAGAAATACGGCTCTTATTAAAATGCATTCTTAAAGTATCGGTACTAGTAAAATGCGGAATCGTACCGTTTTTCGGTACCGGTATATCGAGCAACACTAGATGCAAGTCTTAACTGCTTCAAGAAGAGGAGAAAGGAATGGGAAGATGCCTGTGGACAAACAAAACAAAGACCTGCGTCGTTGTTCTCTCCACTGCAGCCCTGATGCCTTTGAGGCTTTTAGTAGACCACAGCTACTGAAAGAGTTTTCAAACAGCAGAGACAAGAAACGCTAGATGCCATCCTGGCAGGATGTAAACATGCGACGCATTTCACTCGATATCTGGGGCATCACATGGTTCAAGTCTATGCTTATATCGATCGCCACCTGTTAACATTTTCAGTAGCTGTGGTCATTGTATCAGTATTTTATTTCCGAGTTGTGTTGCAGTAAAAATAGCAACAGGTAGCACCAGTAGCTCACATAGTGCAACCATTTTACATCACCGAAATAATAGCGCCCCCCCATAGTCCAAAATATGTATAAAACGATGTGGATTTTTTAAATGATGTAAATCTTTCTGGGTTTTCTACTACATATTTCAGTAAGAGACATCATTTACATCATTACATGTTATATTATCATTAAATTGACAGCCCTGCTATACATCCTATAATGATAAAAAACCCTCTGTATCAGTTTCAGGTCTGACTGCTGTTTTTGACATGAACTAGTTACTTAACTTTTTGACTGCTTGAGGCTTCTCATTAGGCTGTTTGATATTCGTACTTCAGAAAATGCTGAGATTTGTTTACGCAATTTGATCTGATGAGGACACAGAACGATGTTGTTTTCCCTCTTGAAGATAAGTGGATCTCTCTCAATGTTAAAAGTGATTTGAAGCGTCATACTTTCGGTGCATCTGGACAGCTCGTCTCTGCCGCCCCCTCAGTTTACACCCCTCTTAAACCTCAGGGACTAAATCAGAGCCCAGCAACCCGAGCGTTTCCATGGCATCCACTGCCTTCTGAAGTGTTTACCACCCTGGGAACCAATACGTATTGATTCCCAGTGCAAGAGAGAGAGAGAGGGGACTAGTGGGGGAGGAGAATGAGGAGGAGAGGTGGGGAATTAAATGCAACGTGTCCCCTGCGTGAAGCATGTTGCGCACACACAAGCTGGCGGTTTTCTCAGACTGTCTCTTCTCTTCTCCGCGGGAGGGCTTGAAAAGACTCGGCTGCTGAACGCTTGGCTTTTGTTTCTCTGGCGGAGCTTGAATTGAGCACGCTCTACTCCAGCTGAAGTGGAGGGATGGGAATAGCAATGCTAGCCCCTTTAGCTACAATTCATCAGCCAGAGTCTTTGCACAGAGGAATGGAAAGGAAGTAGAGGAAGGAGGGATATAAATAAACAAGGGGAGGCTGAGGAGAATGACGGGCATCTTTTGAGCTCGTTCTGGCAGGCTAGGTAACTGAGATTGGGCCCACCGCTGCGCTGTGAGTGAGTACGCATGTACCTCCACCCCCAAAACTAGGGGAAGTTGCTTTAGATGCCGTCTGCATTTAAAGACACTACAGAGCTTAAAATTAGGGCTGTCCTCGACTAAAGATTTGTCTGTTTGACTAGTAGTCGTTGATTTTAAGCATTAGTCGACTATTAGTCGCACGTTTATTAATAAACCATATAAACATAATAATGAGCCTTTAATTGCCTACATAGCCTAATAAGCGCTCAAGCGCATGCAAAAAAAGCTTGCCACAATGTACCAGCAGATATAATAATTACGAATGTGTCAGGGAAAAACAGCAAGTAGACTGTATTAACGTTTTAATAATTTTATAGATAAACTAGTGCTTTCTTTGTTTTCGGTTTAAAAGTTGTCAGCGACACTGACTCGTCCACAGTAGTGATGTGCCTGTATACATGTTTTATACGGATTACATAATCTAAAAATGTTTTCTATTTGAATTTCTTCATTTAAAAGTAGACATTTCACTCTCTATAGATATATTTTTCATTTCTGTAAGGCAAGTATACATGGAGTGACTCGCTCAAGCTCACAGACACCGAGACGGGAGATCATCCTGTTTGCTTTATTTTACAAAATCACAATGATTCGTTGTTATTCTGAGTACACACAAATAAACGTAGAGATTTTACAGATTCGAAAGATGTAATACTTTTATCTGTATGACCAAAAATGACGGAGTATTTTAAGCGCAAGTGACCGTACATGCAGTACCACGTCACTATTCAGCTTCCACACTGCGCGCCGACACATCAATAGCACACATTTTTCTAGGTTACCATTAGATTGATCTGCCATGTAAAGTTGCTAAAACGTACATCAGATAAAAAAGCCATATTTGAGGTCGATGAATAATAGGTGAGTGTTTGGATGTCCTGCCCGATGTACTTTACTACCACACAGACCAGCTGTTAACTATCTGTCCGTCACAGTTTAATTTAAATTAAATTTTGTTTACATTTAAAAAGATGAAAATTCTCACCTTCATGTTGTTCCAAACCCATAAGACCTTTGTTCATCTTCAGAACACAAATGAAGATATTTTTGATGAAATCCAAGAACTTTCTGACCCTGCATAGACAGCAACGCAACTGACACCATTAAGTCCCAGAAAGGTAGTAAGAACATTGTTAAAATAGTCCATGTGACATCAGTGGTTCAGTCGTTATATCTGTTTTCTTTGCGCACATAAAGTATCCTCATAGCTTCATAAAACTACGGTTGAAGCACTGATGTCACATGGTATATTTTAATGATGTCCTTACTGCCTTTCTGGGCCTAGAACATGTCAGTTGCATTGATGTCTATGCAAGGTCAAGAAAGCTCTCAGATTTCTCACCTTTTTTTTTTTATGAATCTCACTACGTAATTGTTCAGTTGTTGGATGACTAGTTCACTCTTGTCAACTAGCTTAGCTCTTGTCAACATGCTTTAGCATTCCCGGTCCTATCTTTGCCTCACTCGTCCATGAACGTAGTCTGCAATATTAAAAAAATCCCACCTTCAGGCTTTGTTTTGTTTCTAAGAGTTTAAGTAGTTTAATTATGTCTCTGATCTTATTATAGATTATAGAATACTTAGAGTTTGAAGAGGCCTCCTGATCCTCCTGCATGTAATATCATTAGACAGTCGGGCTTTCATTTATTATGTTCTGCTCGGTGGTTTGAGAGCTACGTGACTCTGCGATTGGGAGTTAATGAAATGAAAGATGTGGTTAAGTAAAAGGCTTGATGGCTGTTTATATCACCAGCGCATTAAAACAGGATTTTAAAATCAGTGCGTTAAAATAGTACTTTCTCATTTTGAACAGCTCTTGTGTGTAATAATGACGCTCATGCAGCAGCAGTCTAGCCTGTATCATGTCCTGATGCCATTCCAAATGCGTTTGTGAACGAGACAGCTTTTATTTTAAATAAATAAAAGTCAAATAAATACAATTTTAATTATCTAATATTTTAAATATTTTCTATTTTATTATTATTAGGTCTTTTTCCGGTTTCACTTTCATACCTTTATTGCTTTTCTCTCAGCTTATTCAACATGCGCATGTCTGTTCATGTTTTGATGTCAACACCAAATGAGACTGGAGACCTGATCATTTCAACCTTTTAAATTCTCATTTATATGCATTTATTTTTCTTGTGGGTTTTCAGAACTTTGATAGTCTCTTAATGTTTTGTCGTACATGTGAATGTTCCTGAAAAATCCCCCTGAAAGTGTGCAGGGGTCTGTTAGTGTATTGGGTCGAGTTCAAATTCTCAAGCTCTCTTAATGAGTTATTTAACCCCGCTCTGTGAACTAACTCACTTCTAAATCAGAGACACTCTCTGAGAGAAAAGGGGCCCTCTTAAAATGTTCCACATGAAACATTTATGAGCGTTAACGTAAAACCAGAGCCAGTCAATTGAGCTGGAGGTGTAATCACTCAAAGACACTTGAAAGTGACAAAACAAAATGAATATATAAAAAAAAAAACACCTCACGGCTATGACAAGCTGTAAATTGAAACCGACATCACATACCAAATTTGGGACATTCCAGGCTGATGCTAAAAACGGATACACAATTACACAAATGTGTGTAAACTTCACAGTGAAAGCCTTGAGAAGTCAAAATATGTCATGTTTGCCATTCACGGCATACGTTTTACTGTCACATGCTCTATTTATGAGTGGTTTTATTAATAAAGTATGACTGTGTGTGAAAGTGTGGCATACAGTATATATCATTTGTGTTATTTCTTTGGAAAGAAACATGTAAGTTGGCATATAAACTGGATCTGAATTAATGTGTCTATCTGCCCAAGGCCTCAGTAATAGAAATGTACTGTATAATTCATGAATGCATAGTTCTGTGTGTCTTATCTCTCTTTCTTTCTGTCTTTTCTCAGATTATTGTATTGTGGAATTGTGACAAGCCTTTACCTGCCAAGCATCGATGGCCGGCCACATCAGTGCCCATTATTGTAATTGAAGGAGAGAACAAGGTAATAGTTTTTTCTACTTAAAGGCATAGTTCACCCAAAAATGAAAATTCTGTCATTAAGTACTCACCCTCATGTCGTTTCAAACTCGTAAGACCTTCGTTCGTCTTCGGAAGGAGAAGAATTGTTGAATAAAGGTGTTATTTTAGTTTTTTTGTGCAACAAAAAGTATTCTTGTAGCTTCATAAAATTACAGTTGAACCACTGATGTCACATGGATTCTTTTGTTGATTTTCTTGGTACCTTTCTGGACCTTGAACATGGTAGGACCCTTGCTGTCTATCGAGAGTCAGAAAGCTCTCAGATTTCAACAAAAATATCTGTTCCGAAGATGAACGAAGGTCTTATGGCTTTGAAACGAAATGAGGGTGAGTAATTAATGACAGAATTTTCATTTTTGGGTGAACTATCCCTTTAAATATGCTTATTTCCAATTTTTGGTATGTCAAAGCTGAAAAATAAACATTTTCTTATTATGGCAGCATTAGATGTGTCACAAAAATCTAAAGTCTAAAAACAAATGCATGAAATTTTTGCAAATTAACAGTTACAAAATGCATGACACTTTGCGAATACTAGTTTAGACTACTGTTTGGAGTCAGTAAATTTTTTTTTTTTTTAATACATTACTTTATCAAGGCACATTAAGATGATCAGACGTAACAGTAAAGACTTCTATAATGTTACAAATATATATACAAATACATGTTTCAAATGAATGCTCTTTTTTTAATTTATTGAAGAATCATGTAAAATGATTCACTGTTTCCAGAAAAAAATTACGCAGCACAACCGTTTTTAACACTGATAATAAGAATTTTTCCTTAAAAGGAACATCGTTCTGTCGTTAATTACTCGCAATCATGTCAATCCAGACCCGTAGGACCTTTGTTTATCTTTGAACACAAATATTTTTTTATGAAATCAGAGAGCTTTCTATACTGTCATGAA
>JAHKKF010512460.1:1514-22818 GCA_019740295.1 Labeo calbasu | reverse complement strand
AATTCTTGATAGACATCACTCATTTTTTAAACACTGATATGTAGCTGCAATACATGTTTTATGAATATGTTCCACTATAGTAGCACAGGACTGTTGGATGTCCCACTGATACATGCAATGAAAACAGTTCCAAACCATAGAATGAAAGTGAAATATTTGAACATTTTGGGTATAATTATAAAGTGAAATTACTGGGTATTGCGTTGGGTATTTGGGCTTCTATATGGGAAACAAGTAGAGTGGACAGAAATGAGCTCATTAGGTGTTTAAAATGTTTCAGTGGAATTAATGGTTTTGTCATTTTTACTATATAGAATAGTATTTAAATTCTTATTTAAATCTAATGGTAAAGTTTAAAAGATACTACTATTTGATACCAAATAGTTTGACACTATTATTAAATTTAACCTACATTGTCATGTTTTTTTTTTTTTTTTCGTCATGTCAAGCTCAGAAGACAATGAGTCAAATATGTATTATAAAGGTGTTTTTTTTTGTGTGCATGTGTGTGTGTGTGTGATTTCAGGGATGAAAGCAAAACAAAATGAAGGTACACGGACTGAAGAAAGATCACCATCTTAATTACACCAGATCACAAAATACTATGGTGGTTTAAGATTTTTTTCCTCACAAATATAACGCAAACTCAGCTTCTTCATGAGATACTATATACAGTCTTGTTAAACTGTTGAAGTGATTTGAAGCATTTTGATTCTCGTATGTGAATGTTACTGACCTCAGTGTCTCCACTTTACAGTGTGAATCCTTCAGTATGTCACATAAGCGATTCGCTCCAGTGTTTCTTAGTTCATTACAACTGAGGTTTAGTTCTCTCAGATGTGATGGGTTTGATTTCAGAGCTAACATCATAATGAGACACTGTTTCTCTGTTATCCTGCATTTAAAGAGACTGAAGACAGGAAGAGAAAGAACAATGAAGATACATGATAATCATTTAAGGTTGAAAGTGAAATGTGAAAGTGAATGTTACCAACTATCAAACATTAAGAAGGATTGTATCCAAACGCACTTTTTGTATGTGTTTTTAATTGCCCGTTTAATTTTTCCTTCCATGAAATTTGTGAGGTTGCACCAGAAGTTAAGAACAACCACAAAACCCCATTTAACTCAAATGTGAATCATCAACTATAACATTACATTACAAGTTGTCATATAACATTTGAAATTTTATAAGATACTCACGTCAGTGTGTTGAGTTTACAGTGTTTATCCTGCAGTAAAGCAGCGATCTAATTCACTCGTGTGTCTCCTAGCTCATGTTCATTCAGATTCAGCTCTCTCAGGAGTAACGGGTTTTTACCCACAATTCCAGTCACATATTGACAAGCTTCATCTGCAGTACGACACAAAAACCTGCAGAAGAGAGGATGAAGCAGGAATCAATTTGACATCCACTGCAGTATAAAACATTTTTTATAAACAAACATTGTTTTCAATTAAAAGATCTAGGGGGTGTTTCATAAAACAAGTTTACCAAATAAGCCAGACTTATTGCAGTTAGTCTGACTTATCTTGAGCCAAATCAAGTGACAATAAGTCAGGCTAACTGAAATAAGCCTGGCTTATTTGGTAAACTTAGTTGCTTTACTTTCAACATTTAAATTTTCACAAAGAAAGTAAAAACTATTTAAAAGAAACTTTATTGACAAACACATTTTGGAAAAAAAAAAAAAAAAAGTCTCAAAAAAAAAAAAAAAAAAAAAAAAAACAAAAAAAAAAAAACAACAACAAAGACACACACACAAAAGCAACTCAGTGGAACACACATTTACATTCAATAACACAATCATAAATGTGAATTACTGAGGTACCAAACTCTGAATACCAGCGCCAGTGACCCATAATCTCTGTTTGACCTGTAACGTTTATCGCAGCTAAATTATGTTGAAATTTATCAATAGAACAGCAGCACAGCATCTGATCTTTCAAGTTTTATCACTCTGAATGCAACAAATTGTGTGCCTTATTGCATTAGTGAAATATTTCTATAAATAATTCACCTGCATATAATTTCTTTTGTAATATTTTTGTAATACTTCTTCACCTCAAAGTCTTCAGCTGACAGTTTGGATCCTGTAGTAAATCACTGAACTCCTTAACCCCTGATTGTCCAGGATCATTCCCTGTGAGATCCAGCTCTATCAGGTGTGAAGGATTTGATCTCAAAAGCCAGAGCTTTATGGCCTTCTTAAGTTTTACCACAGGCTGAAAGACTAGAGAAAAGATTTCTTTTTTTAATAATAACCAAATTTATTATAAAATCAATATCCATTTCAATATTAATATCACAACACTTTATTTATTTATTTATTTACAAAACACTACTGAAACTCTTTTATGAGAATGATCCACAACCTCAAAATGGTTGAAAAATATGAAAATTAAACTTTTAAAATGCCCTAATAAAAGTTCACTCTAATCACAGTAGAATCCTGTTCTAGAAATAAACTCTACAAGTTTCACAGAGACATAAACTTGTACATTTTGGAGGGTGCGGGGGGGATACTTTTGAAAGTAGATTGAAAATACGGTCCAAATTCATCACTGACAGTAGAAATGTGAAGTATTCACAAAATAAAGCACTCCACGGTAGGCCATCATTTGTACATTTTGGAGGAAGGATACAAATTTTGACAGGTTGAAAATATGATCTGAAAAAATATGTATCACACTATAACTTTTCCCTTGTAAAAAAAAACATGTCCATATTCGCCACTGTTATTTGACATGTGATGTATTCACAAAATAAAACACTTGATGATAGGCCATGATTGGTACAATTTGGAGGGGGGATACTTTTGAAAGTAGGTTGAAAAGACAGTCTAAAAAAATATGTATCCCACTATAGCTTTTGCCAGCTAACAGGACACTTGTCCATATTCACCACTGTTATTAGACATGATGTGAAATATTCAGATTATAAAATACTTGATTAGGGATGCACCGATACCACTTTTTCCCAGTACCCGCCCGATACCGATACTTTTATTCTTAGTACTTGCCAATTCCAAGTACCGATACCGATATTTTTAAAAGTCAATTTGTAAAATATTGGGTACAGAAACTAAAATAATATGTATAATGTTAGCTGGTTAGCTTCACTTATCAAATAGATAGTCAAACTAAAATTTATTCAGATACCTTTTCTCACATTATCAGACAACATTTTTCACATTATCATAAACTGTGTCCTGCAAAAAACAATATATCAAAAATTAGATGGTGTATATCTGACGTCTGAATAATTATTGGTTTGACTATATATCCCTTAGTTATTTTTATTTTTACACTTAATTATGCCCATTAAAATGTGTTTTGTTACTTTCACTGTTCAATTTATTTGCTCTATGGTACATAATCTTTAATTTAATACCATTAAACTGCTCCACTGCAGCGGCTCAGTACTGTAATCACGCGTTTTGTTGTAATAATGCAGGGAACCACTCGTTATGAATCTCCTAACTATATTTTCAGAAACATGCTGCTATTTGGGCTATAATCTAAAGAGACGCAAATAACGCAGAAACACTCATGAAGCAAGCAAAACATGCGCAACACGCTCAAGTACAGTACAGCCTAGCGCATTACAGTCCTGTATGCTTAAGGTTTAAAATAAATTATCTTTTATAGTGAATACCCCCATAAATTTTGTTTTAGATTCACGAATTTATTTTAATTCAAATGATGCGCGTGCTATGTGAGCGAACATCAATAAAGATCACGCAACAAAAGTTGCGCTCTCCCTCTCTCTCTCCCGTTAAATAACTTGTGCATTGCTTTACTTGTTTTTGACATATCCAACCAAACTAAAAACTTTCCAGTGATGTCAAGGTGGGATCTTAACTCAACAAACCCGCACATCTTCGCCACCATGCGCTCAATCCACTCTGCGTGCTTTGCCTTTTAGCTCGGGGGCACCAGGTATACAGGTGTTAATGCTGAATGTTTAACATTATATTACTTGCATACATCTACTTCGTAGACATGCTTAATCTCTAATGACTCCATTCTGCTGTCTGTGGTTCTGTTGTCAGTGTTTCTTTGCCTGAATACGCACTTGTCACATGCTGTGTGGTATCGGTGTTTGGTATTGGGGCATTTTAACGAGTACGAGTACGAGTACAAGTACAGGAGCTCAGTATTGGGCTCGATACCGATACATCCCTATACTTGATGATGGCCATTATTTGTACATTTTGAAGGGGGATACTTTTATAGCAGATTATTATAACTTTTGCCTGGTAAAAAAGAAATTTATTCATATTTACCACTGTTATTATAAATGTGAAGTATACACAAAATAAAACACTTGATGATAGGCCATCATTTTTACATTTTGGAGGGGGGATACATATTTTGGCAGGCTGAAAATACGGTCTGATAAAATGTGTATCCCACTATCACATTTGCTTGGTAAGAAGAAATGTGTCCACTGTCTACTTCACCACTGTTAGTAGACGTGAAGTATTCACAAAATAAAACATTCCACATTTTGGAGGGAGGATACACATTTTGACAGGTTGAAAATATGATCTGAAAAAATATGTATCCCACTACAACTTTTGCCAGAATCTTGTCCATATTCACCACTGTTATTAGACATGAGTTGAAGTGCTCACTAAATAAAACACTTGATTACAGACCATCATTTGTACATTTTGGAGGGGGGGATACTTTTTATAGCAGGCTGAAAATACGGTCTAAAAAGATATGTATCCCACAATAACTTTTGCCTGCTAAAAAGGAATTTGCCCATATTCACCACTGTTATTAGAAATGTGAAGTATTCACAAAATAAAACACTTGATAATAGGGCATTGTTTGTACATTTTAGAGGGGGGATACACATTTTGGCAGGCTGAAAACATGGTCTGATAAAATACACATCCCACAATAACTTTTGCCTGGTAACAAGAATCTTGTCCATATTCACCACTGTTATTAGACATGATGTGAAGTATTCACAAAATAAAACGCTTGATGATGGGCCATCATTTATACCCTTGGAGGGGGGAGACTTTCTATAGCAGGTTGAAAATACGGTCTGATAAAATACACATCCCACTATAACTTTTGCCAGATAAGAAGAAACTTCTCCATATTCACAACTGTTTTTAGAAATGCAAAGTATTCACAAAATAAAACACTTGATAGGCCATGATTGGTACAATTTGGAGGGGGGACACTTTTGAACATAGGTTGAAAATACTGTCTGAAAAAAATATGTATCCCACTATAACTTTTGCCTGGTAAGAAGAAATGTGTGTATATTTACCACTGTTAGTAGAAATGTGAAGTATTCACAAAATAAAACACTCCACGATAGGTCATCATTTGAACATTTTGGAGAGTGAATAATTTTGAAAGTAGGTTGAAAATACAGTATGAAAAAAATATGTATCCCACTATAACATTTGTATGGTAAGAAGAAACTTGTCCATTTTCACCACTGTTATTGGACATAATATGAAGTATTGACAAAATAAAACCCTTGATAGGCCATCATTTGTACATTTTGGAGAGGAGATGCTTTTGAAAGTAGGTTGAAAATTCGATCTGAAAAGATATGTATCCCACTACAACTTTTCCCTGGTAAGAAGAAACTTGTCAATATTCACCACTGTTATTAGACATGATGTGAAGTATTCACAAAATAGAACACTTGGTAGCCTATTGTTTGTACCTTTGGAGGGGAGATGCTTTTTAAAGCAGGCTGAAAATACGGTCTAAAAAAAAAAAAAAAAAAAAAGTGTCACATTATAACTTTTGCCAGGTAAGAAGAAACTTATCCATATTGGCCACTGTTATTAGACATGATGTGAAGTATTCACAAAATAAAACACTTCATAATTAGGCCATCATTAGTACATTTTGGAGGGAGGACACAAATTTTGACAGGTTGAAAATATGATCAGACAAAAGATGTATCCCACTATAACTTTGATGTGAATATATGTCACGAGTTGGAGCTGTTGTTGAAGCTGGAACCGGGAGACATACTAAATACAGTGCATTGCTTGAGATGGATGTTGTGTTTTGTTAGTAAATGTTTCATTATATTACTAGTGTTGCTTCCTTTGTTCACTATTACACTACTGCACATATTGCATCTGACACTGGCGTCACTGACTTTTGTAACGCGAGCCCAACAACACAAGTATCGATAACAGTATCGTTTGTCCTGAAGCTTATCAGTAGTCAGGTATTGACCCAATTATGTACTGGTGCAAAAAAAAAAAAAAAAAAAAAAAAAAAAAACACCTTCTCAGTACCCATCCCTAACTTTGACTGTTCTTTTTTTTTTTTTTTTTTTAAACCATTTGTTTGCAAAATAGAAAGCAAAAACAGACAATTCACAACATTTTTAAAATACCTACTTTACTCCCTCAAATTAAACTTCTACTTTATTGAACTGTTGTGCAAATTCATTAAATCACATACTTTCAGTTCACCTGTATGCACAAGCAAAAACAGGCAGTCACAGTTGTGATGAGTTGCGAGGCTGGTACCTTTAATAACGGATCAGCAGATAAGCGAATACAATGGTGGCTGATCGAGTGGCAGCTGTCTCATGCGGTGCAAAGATTTTACTCCCCATCCCAAACAGATTTGCAATTCCCAAAAGCATCAAAAGCTTAAGTACATGGTAGCTACACAATCAATTTAGAATGGTAAATGTGACCGTGCCTTGACCAGCTTATTTCCAGTCGAAATGACTGGAGATACAATTGTCTTACAGTTTAAAAAAAAAATCGTAAAGCTATTATGTGATAAGTTAGTTGTGCTATTTGCTATTTTAAACAACTAAGTAAAACATCTAAATAACATATTACAGCTATAAAAACTGAAATTCAACATTAAATGTTTAAAAACGACCATTTTTGCTTACCTTTTCCTCAGCATACAATAGTGTGACAGAAAATGTGAAATGCATGTGGTTTTTCTGTAAATGACAACAAATATTCACCTCAGAATGGAAAGTATGTGCAACATTTTCTAGGAGCGATTTGTAATCAACTTTGTCCCTTTCAAAAAAAAAAAAAGCAAATTGGTTTGAACAAAACTTTTGTATTTTGATGACATACAAAGAGTGGTACTGCAAGTTATTCAAGGAGACTCACCGTGCAGCTTCTGACTAAGCCAAACACACAGGAAGGACAGTGGAGTGGCCTGGTGTGTAATTCCTATATAAAATTACAAAAAAATAAAAAATATTGAGAGGAGGAGCCTAAAGAAAAACTATAAATTAAATTAATAACCTGGTAAATGAATGTAATGAAATTTTACCTGTGTCATCAATGTGTGCACAAATAGGACACCAAGTTACAAACATATTAAACAGAAAAGTATTAAATGTCTTAAAATATAACACACTACAGCTATAAAAACTGAAATTCAACATTAAATGTGTAAAAACTACTAAATCAAGCCATTTTTGCTTACCTTTTCCTCAGTGTACAATGGTAGTTGACCGTTTGAATGATCAGCATTCCAACAGCTCCAACTTCTCCCATCAGAATTTCAAAATGGAATAAGCGCTATGAATATGACCAAATGTTTACCCTTACACCGTGTCCAAACCGAACGTGCATCGCACGCATCGCAAGAGCAAGAGCTAAAGTCTGTTTATACCACGGACGCTACAGTTGCTGCGCCGCATCACAAGAGCAAGAGCTAAAGTCTGTGGTATTCAATTCTATCAAGGATGGACCATATTCTGTACCCTGACTGGTAGTCATCGCATCGCTTAGCTGCTTATTTGCAAATATATTCTTATTATTTTGTAGTCAACAATCTCCTGAGAAGCTGTCTTTGACACCATCCGTCACCCACCGAGCGATGCCTCACTATTGATCTGTCACTGTCAGTGCGAGAATTTAAAGCAACAGATGGGTCAGTGAGCGTGTCACACCACCTTACGCCGTGGGTCATTCCCATAGATATGGAGTGATGAGACAACACTCACCACCCAACGCTATCCACAGCCATCCAAGACAGTAATCCACAAGAAGTTGACTACAGAGTCCTTTCCATCACCCACCAATATACTTCATCAAGCTCTGTGATAAGAGAAGCTGCAATGCGAAGACTACCAAATCTCTTTTATTATTTGTTATTACTAACATTTATTATTATTTTCTATATTCATTATATAGTGGGTTTTTCTGATTATTTTGTTAATTTATTGTATTTATTGTATAATATTATAATTACTAGTTATTTTCATGTTTATTTCCATTATTATTGTTATTTTATATTACACTATTGTTATTACTTAATGGATCATCTTATCTAGTTATTTTGTTGTGTATTTGACAACCATGGAGTGCAATTAACACAATATTTATTAGTCTCTTTTGTAATTGTGTTTTATTTAGACCTAACAACTTATCTCCATGATGACATGAGATTTTCACAGGTTGGTAATGAACTGGATTTGTGCCATTGTCTGTAATGAGGGCCACGGCAACATCTCCAAACTCATCAGACTTGTCCTAAATAAATAAATGAAAAAAAAAAAAAAAAAAAAGGACACAAAATCAAACATATCCATGGTGTCCAAAAATAGTAGTATACAATTTTATCATCATTTTTTTTCAATTTAAAACAGTTTTTGACAAATCTCACAAAGACAGAGCTAAACTAAACTAAAGTTCAAACAAAAATGAGAATTCAGTCATTATTTACTCTTATGCCATATGGCCTTTCTTTTTGATACCACAAAAGAGGGAATTTGTCAAAAAATTCTGAATTTTGGTCTGGTGTGGAGGACTGCATTTATGAGAATATATTTGCTCAACATTTCACTCCAGCTCACCCAGGAGAAAAAAAAAAAAAAGAAAAAAAAAAAAAATCAAGATTGTAAAAAGTTAAGGTTTAAAACACTAAAAACATGACTGTCTGAAAACTCAAAAGCATTATTCATGTATTGTCTTTTATGAGGTAAAGGTCTCCAGACCAGAACAATGCAAGAACTTGCTTTGACAGCCAGAAAACAACATATATTCACCTCAGAAAGAAAAGTATGTGCACAATTTTCTAGGAGCCATGTGTTGCATGTGTGTAATTGACTGAATTTTGATTTTTGGGTGAGCTGTCCCTTTCAAGTAAAAAAAAAAAATGGTTTGAATAAAACACATATGGCACAGATATGACTAAACAACAGTAAACACTTTTGTATACTTTGAATACTGTCAGTTATTAAAGAAGACTCACCGTGCAGGTTCTGAACAAGCCAAACAGATAGGAAGGAGAGTGGAATGGGCTGGTGTGTAATTCCTATAAAACAACAACAACAACAACAAAAATTACAAAATAAATAAATAAATAAATAAACACATAAAGGAAGTGTATACAGTTGACTGTGATGTTACCAGAACAAACATGATTTAAAAAATTCCAATAAGACATATACACAAATAACTTGCTCACATCTTTAATGCAACCAGCAGGGATCAACGCTAAGGCTTTTTCAGCGACTTTGGACACCCCTGATGTTGACGCAAAGTAATCTGTTCAACGTGTTTACATTGCAGAATTTGAATTTTGTTTGGTTTATAGAAAGGTTTGTCCCACCCCTCTTTTTTATTCTTATTGAGGTGCATGTTTTCATTCATATTAGACTTATAAACCGATTACAATGCTCCATGTAAACGCACTAAGTGCTAATGAATAGAATATAACTGCAGTAGTCTGTTAGATAATCTTACAAAACTTTTAGCAACACATTTCCTAGTTAAATACAATAAATAGTCAATGAACAAGAAACTCTGTACCTTACTTTGTCCTATATTTGTCAAGTAATCCATGAAAACTTGCATAATGTAATTACTTTATTTACAGGTATAGAAAAATATCATTGAACTTTACAAAAATATATATAAATAAACTTTTACAAACATTTGTAAAACCAAATCGTAGTTGTGCATAGACTTACAGGATATTTAGTAAAACTCCTAAAAAGCCTCAATAGACATTTACGGCAGAAAAACTAAGATCCTTGAACATTTTATGATCATAAAAGAGAGCAAGGCTGTCCCTGACGGGACACTGCTTTTGACACACCAATCACACGCAGACAAAATGGCTGATATGGTAATATGCGTGTCAGTCAATAGTGGTGGGCGGGGCTACCGAAATATGACATCATTTTGCGTACAGGCTCCAAAGTGCTTTTTTGAGCCTGGTTTGATTTTATGAAAAAAAATAAATAAATAAAAATAAATAAAAATAAAAAGACAAATGTGCAAATGATGAACTTTCGTGACATATTCGTCAACTGTCCTGAGGGCCATCAGTACTCATTGTCGAGCCCTGAACCAGAGTAGAAAAACAGCAAAAACAAAATATCAAATTGTCAAAATATCAAATAGCAAAAACCATTCAGTGATGTGGCTCTATTAAAAGGTTTATCCCTAAAAGTAAAAAGAAAGACATCATGAACACAGTGAAAAGAAAGACATCATGAACACAGTGAAACTGTATTTCCACAGTGGGTCATTTCATCTTTTAAACAAAAAAAAAAAAAAAAAGTTGTTAATTGGATATGTAGCCATATACTCTCAATGACTTGAGCAAGCAGGAGCCTAAAAGAAAAACTATAAATTAAATTAATTAATAGGGTAAATGAATGTAGCATTATTGCATTGACTAGACTCTATCTGACAACAGATATTTATGACATTTAAAGTGTTGCAATAGTTACAAAGGCCTCGTGGATTTACACACAGTGATATTTCTACATGCTGAGTTTTCTTAAATACAATGGGCCTCATTAATCAAACTAACGTAGAAACGATCGCAGATCCAAGTGCTCAAATAAACTTACGACAAAGGAGAACCGAAACCCGGCCCAAAAGGAGTAATCTCGTGAAAATTAAAAAAAAAAAAAACAAAAAAAAAAAAACACCTCAAAATAAATATTACAAAGGTCTACAAAAACTATATGGAATATTGGGATCAAGAAACCAAAAACACAAAGTAAATTGCAAGTATATTAAACTATAAAATCATATTACCATTTGGAAGAATATCTCCAGAGTATCAGAAACACAATGCAGAGATAAAACCTGAGTCCTGACCATGTACAGGCTCAGTAAGCACAGTCTAGCCATTGAAACCAATAAGAGACCTACATTTAAAGGAACACTCCACTTGTTTTTAATCAAGGAACTTTGCTGCCGTACCATGGGTGCAGGAGGCGAAATGATATTACACAGCCGTCAACTTTGGTTTAGATTTTTTTAAACTGCAGAGGAGCTACAGAGACCAAAATATTAGTGCAGGCATCATTAAAAGAATGTATAAGCTCTTCGGCACTTCAATCAGATGGAAAGGAGACTAAAGATTGAGAAAACTCTTTGAACACTGATGAGAAAGTATCACTAGTGGAGGAAGATATTATTTGAGTCATACAGGCAAGTTTACATGATTTATCAACAGGAGATGACAAAGGAGCTGTAAATAAAATAGGTTTATGATCTGAGAAACTATAAATCACCTAATTCAATGTCCAACACTGAAAAACCACAGGACAGCACAATGTCAAATGTATGTCCATGTGAATGAGTGGGACCTTTCACCATTTGAACTAGATCAAATATAGTCTATAGGGCTAATGAATTCCTTAGCCAACAGATTAGAGGGACAGCACACATGAACATTACATTTTCTAGGATTAAAAACCTACCAAAATTAGAAATAATACCACTTAAAAACACAGAAAAATCAGCAAGAAAGCATTTAAAGCATTTAAGTTTTCATTTTCTATATTCATACATGTTCTTACATGTTTTTCTTGCATGTTCATTTATACTGTATTTATTGTATAATATTATAATTATAGTTAAGCTCTTACCTTAGACCAGCTGTCACAGTCCAGTAACTTTCCATGTTTTGATGCCAGAGCAGGGATGTAAGTTAGACAAGAATATCTCAGATTGAGCGACTGAGGTGTTGTGTTGCTGGAGGTAATGATGAACATAGTGGTCGTCATTTACTCCAGACATCTGAGCAGCTGAAGATGCAGTAGATTACCTTTGTTTGTGAATGGAATGCGCCTCCTGATCTACATATATCCGTCTATGTTCACACGAATCATTCATGATCCAGCTTCACTTACAGCAGAAGTGTGTATAAGCATTTTTTTATGAATCTTTGCGATCGCCTTTCCGTATAACGTGGTAGTTAGGAAGTCTAGCTCATTTGCATTTAAAGGAACAACCCCTTAGAATGAGATGATTTGTGCAGAGCTGATTTTAGCAAGGTAAAAAGTGTGTTGTTTTACAAAACCATTGAGAATTTTTAATCAAAGTATATTATAGACTTTTCATTAAGACCCTAAAGGTAATGAAAAAATACATACTCGCGGCTGCACATTACTGCTCGGAATATACACTGTTTTAATTTTGTTTTTAATGTTATTGTTTTCATTATTGCACAATAATGTAATATTGTTATCATAATAAACACCTGTTGAATGTCAATTTTATTGCTCTTCAATGTGATTTGTTTGTATACTATTCTTGCATTTTTTAAATAAAAAGCGGGTCTGTCTCTGAAATATTGTGCATCTTGTGCGCTCCCATTTAAATCACGAAATGTGCATCGGAATATCACGACAAATTTTTTCCTCATTTCGTCATACCTGATTAATGATTGGAAACTGTTTAATATGTTTTGATGAAACATCTATGATGAATTGTTCATTAATAAATCACAACCATGGGCACTGCCATTCATACAGGCTACAGCAGCTAATTTACACAACTACTCAACGTTTCAAACGCGGACAGTGAAAAAAAGGCCTATAGGCCTATTAAACTTCCCAACTAGTGACACACTCCCAACGAAATTGACAAGTTTATAATCTAATTCATGAATATTAAACCTTTTTAACATTATTATAAAAAAAACAAAAAACAAAAAAAAACGTTATATTGTTGCTTTCAGTATATGGCTATAAATGTCAAGCAATATATTCAAAATCATATTAAACAATAAATAAATAAGTACACTCGCCCAATTACATTTGCAGAAAACACATACTTTGTGGTAAAAATGAGCCTGAAATGCTAAATAATAAGCCTGATTAGGGATTAAAAAAAAAAAAAAAAAAAAATCAAATTCCAAAAACAAGCTCCTAATGGAGGTATGATCTAATCCTGGCTTAACCTGAAGTCCTAAATTGCTGCTACCACTACTATTACTGTTGCTGTTGTTTCCAGTTTCTCACTCACCACAAGACAGGACCGTTTGGCCTTCTTCCATCATATCCGCGAATCCGAATCCCTGAGTTGCTGGGCAGTAGTAGGCACTCATACTCGTTGGTGGTATCAAACTGCATCGCGGCACATCGCTTTCTGTAACGTTACTCATGGTGGTAGCAGCTGCATCGCATAATCGCTCGTTTGCAACACTGAGTCTGGCATCTTTCTTCTTTTCTTTATAATATTCCTTTCGGAAAGCAAGCACGTGCGAAAAGTTTGGCGTTTTGCTGCCTTCCAGAAGCTGAAATTTGGTGAACTCTGACCTGCAAATTTGCATCACGTGAAACGCGTGACCAACAGCAGATCGATATGTCACAGCGTGAACTTGTAGCTGAATTAAGCCTTTTAAAATACGCTGCATAGCATGAGGTCATCAAGTTGTGAATAAAAAAATAAACATTATAGAAAATAGTTTTTATACCAAATATTTTCCACTACGAGTTGCGAACAACATTTAAAGCTGATATAAAGCCATATTTTATGCAAATCTTTGGTCAGCAGGCCAGCAGCGAACAGAGATCTGTGCTGTGGGAGTTAATAAATGAAAACCCGTAGACTGACTGTTCATCTTGGGAGGGAAAAAAACACACATTAAAACTACATTAAATACATTAAACTACATCGAAGCAAAAGGAGTGCCATCTTGTGGCAGATACAATTTACAGCAGTCATAAAGTTGTTAATGGACAGTCCCTTACAAAAAATGTCCTATGGTATTCCATATGATAACACATCAAAAGTACCACATAAAATTTGTGTGGTAATTGTGTAGTATTGTGTTGTTTTTTAGCACATTTTACCACAGAATTTTGTTGTACAGTAATATTCCTGTATTATTCTTGCGGTAATGTGTGGTATTACTTTCACATTTTACGACATGATTTTGTAGTACAGTATCTAATATTCCTGTAATATTTTTGCGGTAACGTGTGGTATTAATTTCACATTTTTATAGTATTTACCACAGGATTTTGTTGTACATTATGCAATATTCTTGTGGTACTGTGTGGTATTACTTTCACATTTCCATATTTATCACAGGATTCTGTGTTGTATAGTATGTAATATTGCTATAATATTCTTGTGTTATTGTAGTCATATTTCTGTAGTAATACTAAGAATTTCCTGTAATAAACCTGTGGCCCTTAATTATTAGATTTTTGGAGTACTCTGTGGTATTCCTTTAACCTTTCAAGTTAGGGTACACTGTAAACCTTGATAAGCCTTAAAAACACTAAGTACAAGTAACTCAAAAAACTTAAGTAATGACTTTTATTGAACAGAATTTTCTTAACCTCTCCCATTTAACACAGTGAAAATGAATATTTAAAATACAACAATATATTGTTTATTGTGGAAAGTGAGTTTCTATACACTTTAGAGTTAAAAAAAAAAATGATTTTCCACAATACCACAAAACTTTTACACCCTAAAAATGCAAAAGCATTTCAATAACAAATATCAAATGCAGATGTATTTTGGTTTGTCTCAATAAATGAAATATAAGTCTTTTTAACCTTTTAAAACAAAAGCTTTTTTGCCCTGAATTGCCCAGCCTTATCACTAACAACAGTCAAGTAAATGTGTAATATCAAGGCAAACACAGGTTCGCCTTGATATAACACATTTACTTGACTAAGTAAATGTGTGTACAAGGATATCTGGCTTCGAACTGAAAAGGACAAGACAGCAGCAACAGACATCAGACCCCATCCTGAATAAATAAGTATAAATAATAATAAATATTAATAACCAACTAACCAATATCAAGTCTAATATCACGTTTATTTACACAGCGTGTTATTTACACACCAGGTTGTGTCAAAGCAACTTCACAGTTTTAAGTAGGACACTAGTATGTTAATAATGCAAAGGTTCCATGTTGCAGCAAAGTCAGATTGCAGAGGACTCATCTGGGTCCAAAAGCTGCATTTAAACTGCATTTTTAATCTTCAGTCCGCTGACCACCATTGAAATCCACTGTATGGACAAAAAAATCCTGGAATGTTTTCCTCAAAAACATTAATTTCTTTTTGACTGAAGAAAGAAAGACATGAACTTTCTGGATGACACAGGGGTGAGTAAATTATCAGTAAATTGTGATTCTGACAGTAAACTAATCCTTTTAGTACAGCCATGTTAAATTTGTTTAGACCAGAAAGCAAGGTGAGGAATTAGATACTTTTAACACATGATCACAAATCTGAGCAAGTGCTGGGTTGAAAAGTTTAAGTAGTACAAATGTAATGATAACACTTTGCTATGCAGAACATTTAAAGAAAAATGGCCCACTTCATACTAATCAAACAGACAAATCACATTCTGAATGCTGGTGAAAATGTCATATTACGGTTACGCTTCAGAATAGGGTAAACTTATTCACTATTAACTACAACTTTTCCCTCAATAAATTCCTAATTTGCTGCTTATTAATAGTTAGTAAGGTAGTTGTTAAGTTTAGGTATTGGGTAGGATTAGGATTCTTCAGAAAAATCCTCCAGCTCCTGCACATTATTTGGTTTTCCAGCATCTTCTACATATTTGAACACTTTCCAAATGTGACTGTATAATTTTGAGATCCATCTATTTAACAATGAGAACAACTGAGGGAAAAAAGGTGAACACATTTACTGATACTTAAGAAGGCAACACAATGCATTAAGAACACGAATGTTTTGAATGATTTTTTTTTTTCCATTTAGAAGGTACATAAATATTTACATCTATACCAAATGACAATGTAAGTACAATTTACCCTGATCATTCAATTCAATTGTTCCTTAATGCATTGTGTTGCTTTCTTGAGCATCAGTGAATGTTATCATCTTTTTAATAGTTATGTATGAGTTCCCTAATTGTCCTCAGTGTGGATCTCAAAATAATACATTAACTTTTGAAAAGGGTTCAAATATGCAGATGCTGCTGGAAAACCAAATAATGTGCAGGAGCTGGAGGATTTTTCTGAAAAAGAGCAGGCAGAGTCATTTTTCTAAATTTAGTCATTATTTGTTCTTGTGGAGTTTAAATAAACATCTGTTTTGTGAAATAATCAGTTCAGTACTAAATAAAAGTAAAATAACATGCAATTTTCATGATCCCTATTACTTTTTATAAAACTTGCAAGCCCTAAAATACAAGGCATTAAAATGCAAGCACTGTTAATTCAATGCATTATTTTTTCAGTTAGTGCAATTCAACATGCTTTTTTGTTTCAAAGATATTTGTCATTAATTTTCTTCCATAGTGTTCCCGCTTTCACAGTACTTCTGATCAATGGTTGAGGCTGGGTAGATAGGATCCTGTAACAACAACAACAACAACAACAAAATCTGGCATGCCCTTTAACACAAGCTCTGATGTCTCGGATCAAATGTCATTTCACTAGTTAACAGTCATTCAAGATTTAGTGATCCAAACTTGCTAACAATAGGAACACAAATTCGGACAGCATATGTTGTCTCTAAGAACCGTAATGACATCTCTCATAAAGGTGTGCAAGTTTACAAAGTAAACAATGGTCCAAAAAGCCTCTTCACTAATTAGCACACAAAATACCATTGGTATACTATGTCCGGTGCCTCACCAGAAGTTGTACCCACATTCTTTTTTACAGTAGCGCCCTTCTTAGTAATCACTGATTAAAGATTAATGATGATTTCCTTACACAAATATTAAAAAGACTAGAAAGAGACACACAGACAGACTGGAAGGCAGATCATTTACCTTCACAAATCAAGGTTTAGCTGACTCAAAAATGAATTAAAAAAAATATCAACTGTCATCATTTACTCATTGCCATGTCATTCCAAATTTATAAGACTTCTGTTCATCTTTAAAACACAGATGAATGTATTTTTCTCTCATCATTTTTGCCTCTCTTTAATGTAATTTCCCATTGCTTTTTTCTCATCAAATGACAACAGAATGGCTTCCATGGGTTACAATGTTGATTAAGGACTAACTGTGAATTCATTCAAGTAAATTATTTTTAGCAAATTGTCTGAAACTTCACACACAATCAAATGTTTTTTTAAAGAAGTGAAAAGGTCTTAATGCTTCAAAAAAATACAAAAAAAAAAAATAATAAAACATTTAAAACTTTATTAACATCCAATTGCTTCTTGTGCTGCTATATTTGATTTGGAATTCACATGTGAAAATGTCTAAAACCTGACAAAATTCAGATGCACTTTCACTACTGTGCACTACTGTGTTTTATCTTGGAATTTCAAATCAATCATCATGTGATGCACTCCCATTACTATCACCAATACCTTCTGAAATAAGTTACAGATTTGTCTCTATGTCTTTGAAAAAACACACAAAATCAACCTAAAACACATGCATTTTGGCTATTTCACTGCCTGCCAGTGCTGAACAATAGAGCCAGCTACACAAAATAAGTATCCCATAAAATGACTTTGTAATTCATGCATGATGACCAGAATGTGACATCACCAAAATTATTTTTTGTTGGTTGAACATTAATGTTGTATTTTAAATGCAAGTTTCTTAGTATCACATAATGATGTCAGAGGGTGAAGCAGTAGAATCTCTGTATTGCTGATGAAGCTCATAACTAACACATAAATAATTTAATATAAAATAGAATAACAAAAATCCAAATGTAAGAAAATAAAAATGTCTATATCTACTGAAAGTGCTTTACTTGATAATGAGATTCATGATTAGTATATTATCATCGTTATTATGATTTTAGGCATTATATTGAAGACTTCACGTCATTTGAGCTCTGACCAAACCTGTAAATAAAACAAAATCATAATTTGTTTAAATACTAAAGCAACTTTAACCATTCAATGTCACTTTTATATACATGTTTCAACTAATTAATTATTATTATTATTATTATTATTATTATTATTATTATTATTATTACAATAATGAATAGTAATACTGTACATAAACACTGGTATAATAATATTAATGTACGTTGAAGCAGTGCTGTTTGAAGTTGTTTAAAACTGCATCAAATAAATGCATTTGTGTATAAACATTAAATTCGTAATAACTGGACATTTGGAATAGTGTTTGGATTTTTGAATTAAAGTTTTTTTTTATCTAAATTTATTGCAACATTATCCCAACATTTCACCAAAAATACCTGTTCTGACACAGTGCTGTTCTCAAAGATTTAGAGCTCTGAACCAATGTTCTCTCTCTAGTCTGAAAAGACAAATCAGAACAGAAAATAATCAGTTCTGTTTTATTAGTTCCAAATTAGTTGTGGTTGTGTGTTATCAGAGCTAAATGAAGCTTTCTTTAATAATTACAAAGTGACTCACCTCAGTTTACAGTTTGAGTCTTGTAGCACATCAATAAGCTGCTGAATTGAGTCTCCAATCATATTGTTTCTCAGATCAAGCTCTTTTATAAACTGCAGTGCTTTTGTGTTTGTCAAAGACTGAGTTAAAGAAGAAACATCTGTAATGTTACAGTACTTCAGTCTAGAAAATGAAAAATAAAGATAATCTTTACAAACAGACCATTATGGTGAAGAATTTTACACAAATGTGTTCTCATGATCCTCACAAGACATTCAGTATCAAGTGTTTTTGTTTAAACTGTTGAAGTGATTTTTTTTTTTTTTTTCTCTCTTGTATATGAATGTTACTGACCTCAATCTCTCCACTTTACAGTGTGAATCCTTTAGTACATCACATAAGTGATTCACTCCTGTGGTTTTTATTTGATTGCCACTCAGGTCCAGCTCTCTTAGGTGTGATGGGTTTGATTTCAGAGCTGAAGTCAGATTATGACAATGTTTCTCTGTAATACTGCAATCACACAGACTGGAGACAGAAAGAAAGACAGTGACTTAGATTTCTGAGAAGTTTGGGTTAAATGCATTATGATTAAATTACATTAATACACAGTGGCGTGCAGTAACGAATACACCAGTGAAAGTTAGAAATTTAATTATAAAACCATAAACTAATACAGGAGAATTTGAGGATACAATGTACAAGTATCTGAAGGATTAGTAAAAAAGATACAAGAAAAAAAAACAATATTTATTTAAACAGTCACATTTTACAGTCCTATTTAGAGTGTAGTCTAATGGCATAATTAATAATAACTTTAAGCACACAGTAACTGCAGTATAATATTACTAACTGTAGTTTTTCCAATTTGCATTGTGGGTTCATCAGTAGTTCAGTGAGGTTTTTAAATCCAGAGTCTCCTAGTTTATTCCCACTCAGGTCCAGTTCTTTCAGATGTGATGGGTTTAAGTTCAGAGCGGAAGTCACAGCAGAACAACCTTCATCTGTCATTTCACAGTATCTTAACCTACATTTGGAGAAAGAGAGCATAAAAGATTTAATTTAACTTTTTATTCTAAACACCACATAATCTGTTTCTCTGTAATACTGCATCCAAATAATATATGACACAGAATTTCAAATGATTCTGTAAGCAAGAAAATAAGCCTGGCTTTATTTTGTCTCAAAAATATGGGGGTCAAATACAGCTCAAAATTTAGTTTTGTGAATAAATGTATTTTATCAAAATAATCCACTGTAATCCAAAACAAGTTTTTTTTTTTTTTCCTCTACAGCAAATGAAATAATTAATGATGATGTCCTAAACAGATGTGATAAAACACAAAAATATATTCAAACTTACATTTAACCTTTTTAACTTTAAATAAAGCTCATATCAGTATTATCATCAGTATTATCATTACCATAGTTTATTTGCTTTTTTGTCCAGCTGTGATGCAGAAATAAAAGCTGGCTAATTAAGAGAAAACAAACGAAAAAAAAAAATCCCTTTATCTGGTTATTTCATGAATCCTGTCCGGTCTGCCCACCACCAAATGTCACTCTCGCACTTTCACATCATACAGACTGTTGCACTACACCCCGGACTACGTCTCCCATCACCCATCATGCTGATTGCGCCGGCACCTGTGGCCAATCATTTGCTCTATATATGCCCCGGACTTTCCCTCTGTATCTCACCGAGTACCGTGGTGTTTTGGATTGTTGATTCACGTTATTTCCTTAGTTCCCTAGTTCTCTAGTTCCTGAGTTCCCGAGTTCCCAGTGTTTAGCTTTCTAGCCCAGTCTTCTCGATTCGTCTGTCTTGTCGCCTACCTTTTGGACTACTCGCTCGTTTCTCTGATTTTCCCTTCGCTTTCCCCCCTGGATTACGTTCGCCGATCTTCGACCCGAGCTTGCTTCATGGACTATTCTTGTGTCTCGCTCACGGACTATACTTGTTTGCTGTTGTCTACCTTGCCTGTTCGACCATGTCTTTGTCTTGCCCTACAAATAAAAGCTTACATTTGGATCCGATCGCCTCTCGTCTCCCTTCCCACGTTACAGGTTAAGAGATGTTGGTAATATTAACTGTTTAAAGCCTGGTGTTTTCATAGACCTTTGTGTAGAAGCATCTTTCATTTTAATATATAATGTAATTGTAGCTCTATGTGTGCTGAGATAAAAACTGCTGATTCAAAAGAGAAAATAGTTGAATTAACTACTGTAACATTACTTTTAAACAACATAACCTTTTAAAATATGTCAAACTTACACAAGTGTGTTGAGTTGGCAGTGTTTGTCCTGCAGTAGAGCTGCAATCTTATTCACTCGTGTGTCTCCTAGTTCACGTTCACTTAGATTCAGCTCTTTCAGGAGTAAAAGGTTTGCATGCACCATTCCAGTCACACACTGAAAGACTTCATCTGCAGTAGGACCCAAAAACCTGTAGACGGTAGCAATATACTGACCTTACCTTATACTGATACATAATGATTTTCTTCTACAAGCTTGTGAAGAAAATCTAGTCATTTCAAAACTTTTATGAAATGTGTTTTTGATGGGTTAATGCTCTTTCAGCTGAAGTTTTAAAACTACTGTACTTCATTATTGTAAGAAGACTCACCTCAGGGTCTTCAGTTGACAGTTTGGATCCTGTAGTAAATCATTGAGCTCCTTCACTCCTGATTGTCCAGGATCATTTCCTGTGAGATCCAGCTCTATCAGGTG